>CADDXX010000251.1:349860-401700 GCA_902810485.1 Alauda arvensis | reverse complement strand
TTTTTTCTAACATCTAATTGAAACCTACTCTCAGTTCCATTTCCCCTTGTCCCGTCACTAAATGCTCTTGTTTCCTCCTTGTCCTGCTTCATCTTTCTTGTAGGCTTCCCTCAGGAACTGGAAGGACACACATCTGCACTAAGATGCCATGTCTCACAACAGAAGTGAAAGTGCAGAACTGAACAGCTCAAGTCTATGTCACACATATCTGGGGAGTAGGAAAGTGTGTTACTGCAGTCTACCTTTGGTCTGGCCTCTGGACTGAACACCCTCAGTGTCTGCATTCCTAGACAGCATTTYCCAGCTTGGCTTCATCTGAAATAATATTAGTTAATGAGTTCTAAGACAGCTTGTTAGTATGAGAGAAAATGTATGGTCAGTTTTCCCCATAAACTTCTGTAAAATGGGAAAGGAACATTACTTATTGTACCTTCTTGTTATTTTCAGAAGTGGGACTCAAAATAGTAAGTTCGGGCCTGCTTGGTTTAGGCTTGGGAGATTCACAGGAGTTGATAAAATTCATGATGAATGGCTCCAAATGCTGACCTTTCTGAAAAAAGATGAGTGGCCTGTCACTTGCATAATTATAAGAAAGTGAAAACAAAAGTAACAAAAAACCCACAAACAAAAATAACAACAAAATTTTCAAAAACTGTTTTGATTAGCCTGTAATTTAGTAATCCCATAAAATTAGCTAATGAAGTTAAGATATTGGCAACCTGAAAGACTTACTCACCTCTTTCATCAGCTTTCCTGGAACAGATTTTATKATTTTACCTACAATTAGAAACAAACAAACAAACAAAAACTTTCTGTTATCATTTGAAAGCCATTTTTCTCTGCTACACCTTATGTACTTATTGTCTAGTAGGTATTTAAAAACACAGTAATTTTTAAAAATCTGCTTGGTTTTTTTATTTGGCACAAAACCCTATGAAAATAGATTTTCACATAACCAGCTTGTAACCTAGTGATCACTAYTCTTCAAGAAAAGATACTTAAAAATATACAGATTATTAATCTGAATACTTTAAAAAAAACCACACTGAAGTACTGTAGGTCTACCTTYTAACTCTTCCAGAGTTTAACCATAAATAGCTCTAGCACTGTAACAGCAGTACTGCTACAACACCAGCACAGGCAAAATTCCCTGTRTTTCACTTAGTCATAGAGTCATAAACATTTCATCACAGAACAAAKCAAGATAACTTAGATTCTGTTCTTTCTGTGGAAAAATCAGCACATCTGGACAGATTCTGAGGGGAACCAGCCTCAAAAACTCTGGTGAGTAGCACTTCCTAAATTGGACAGGTTACAGCTGTGGCCTTAACTATCAGCTCTTGTGTCCTGATAAGGCCCCAGGACATGGCACAATAACTCTGAATGCTGAAAATGAAAGTGTCTAGGACTAACTCTATTTTAAGCACTACAGTTACAATAATATTTTTCGYATCTAGTGTCATTAAATTTGGAATTTACATTGGAAAGTATGTACAATGATCAAATGATAMTAATAAAATCTCTCATCCCCACAAAAAGCCCTGCTGAAATGTCAAGACTTGTTATATGGAAGTGAAGCACAGTCTCAGATAGGAAATGCATTACAGTAAACACCATAATTATAAGCTTTTCTAAAGCTGTACAGTTGGATCTAGGGAGGAGACCTGAAATAAAACCAAAACCTTTTACCTGAATGCTGAGAAYAGAAATCTCATTCAACAACCCATGAAGCAAACTAAGAGAAGGGCTGCCCCAGCAGGACAACACCRTGACTGAGAGCTGCAGAAAATCAGCTCAGACACTGCTCTCTGGGACCACAGCCACAAGTGGCACAAGACATGAAGACAGAATGGCCATGAGGTTGACCTGACCAGCTCAGGCCCACTATTCTGAGACAGCTACATTGCAGCCAAGTCACACTACAGTCRACTTTTTTGATTTATTATGAACTACTGTCATTAGACATTAAAACTTCTCAATTTCCATTTGACATGCCTGTATCACACACACTGCTGCCTCAAACTCTATTCAGTAGCGTATGTTAAAACACATCTTAACATCAGCTAATACCAAAAGCAGTAAATATTGTAATTTTCAGAAGAAATTAAGAGGATTTTTCTCAGGTTTTTATGTCTTTTGAACCCTGAGAGAAGGAAGAAGTCCCTTTTTCCCAGCCCCCACACCAAGAAGGAGAGCCAAAGTCTGTGTCTCTGTCTTTGAAGGTTGTTTATTCTTCTGTTATCTATTACTTTCTTTTTCTGCCCAGTGTGGTCTGTGCAGGAGGTCAGAATGCCAGATCTGCCCATCCCACAACGGCAGGTTAACTTTTCATACTAATCACTGTGTAGATAATGTTTACTTTTAATTACCAATATCTATGACCTATGTTAAACAGTGAAAATCTATTCTAATCCAATCTAAAAGTGCCACCACCACAGCAGAAGATGGAGGTCAAGAAGAAGAAGCAGAGGAACAAGGACATGCCCAGATTCCTCCATTTTGCCCTCTTGAACCCCTGTTCTAAAATCCTGAAATTCTACTTTTCACCTTGTGATAAATTAACTATCATTCTAATTACACTCTTGTGGCTTGCAGTTCCCCTCTCAATGTTGGCAGCTTTTCCCAGGGGCTGAAATCAAAGGCACTGGTATTTTTGACTCTGTGCCAGGACCCTCAGACCTCTTATGAGGGTCTCGGATCACCCAGGGCATTCAAAGGAATGTCCTGGGCTCCGACAGATTTTAATGAATTAAAATCCAAAGGTAGTTTTGTAAGTGTTTATGCCAACTCATCTGCAAACAGTGACAGACACACGCAGATTTGACTTGTGACAATACTGAAAATTTCCTTAACTATGAGGCTTTTTAAGAGAAACCTTATCATCACRCTTGCTGACACAAAAATTCAAAAGCAATCACTTAAACACTTTTTTCCAAAATTTCAAATTGTCTTTTTTCTTCAAGGAAGAMGTATCACTCTATCTTGACTGCTGAGCTATAGTTCTAAGGACTGTGAAGGAGYAGAGTTCTTATTTCCTATATTCACAAGAGTTATCTATTCATTACTACTATCATTCACAGAATCACAGAATTCAATCACAGCAGCCAGGGCATTTGTCAGCATAAACAAGTAGCATATTACATACCAAGATTCACATCAGGCAACATTTTATCAAGAAACTGAGTCTCTCCTCCATTAGGGGATAGRAAGTCYGCTAAAAGCTGGCTGTTACTTAGTTCTGGATGTTGCAGAAGTTTCTTTGAGACAGAAGGAACAAAAGAAATGTAACTACTTTAAAACTGATCTTTTAAAATTCATTTTTGCATAGCAAAAGGATGTTCAAAAAGCATTTTACTGCCACAGATATCATAATTTGCAAGCAATTTCTGGTTTTGGTCATGTGAAACTTTAACACTGCCCTCTTGCATCCTTTCTCTAACTATAAAGTTACTTGGAAATAAAAKACCAAAAACTCCTCAGATATTATTCTTTTACTTTTATATCATTAGTTTTAGACTATTCTTTGCTCCAAATGTTTGTTTGATACCTGCAGGTATTCCTGAAATTCCTCTCTCTTGGATTTTAAGAATTCGTAGTTCTTGGGGCCAATGATCCTCTTWGAGGGAAGCTGAGCATCAGGAAATGTACCTAATTAAGATACCAAGGAGATTAAATTATTCTTGTAATGAAGATTTAAAATATTATTTTAATTTCAGCTAAGTAATGAATGATAATCACAGCAGGAGGAAAATGGCATTCCAAATGATGGAGAACTTACCATGAAATTCCGTAAGCTTTGATTCAAGCACGTAAAATTCAAGATACCTCCTGTAGACAGACCAGTGTTCAGGTTCATGTCCAACTGGAGAAAAAAAAAAAAAAGTTAAAAATAAACCAGGTTTTATGGCACCTGAGAGACAAATTATCAACAGCAAACATATGCTGGATTATGATAAGAAAAACCTCAATGACATTAGCCCTCCTGTTGTAGTAACATAAACTTCAAGGTACTTTTAGTGTTGCAGTAAAGGGTATAACTGGTAGACAGATATGGTACTAGCAGGGAAATTATCACCTCATTTATGGGATCCCTACAATCTAAACAATGGAGTGCTGCTTAACTCCAACATTTATGATGGCTGACTACATTAGATCTRTTTTCAAACTTTTAACCAAATTAATTACAGAAATAGTACTTGTTGAATACACCACCAACTTGAATGTTGATCATTCTTAGTCCCATCATTGAAGATACCACTAAATGGCTCTTAAATACTTCCTGCTTATTGTGGAAGTATTAGTATCCCTAACACAAATCCCAGCAGCCTTAGGATGATGTTGTCTTCCCCCACTCCATATGGATGTATTGCTACCTAGATACTGATAAACTAACTGCAAGCCATGATGGATCCTAATAAGCAAAACATTTTCATTTCTGAGGAACTTATATTAAGGTTATATAAAAACTTATTTGTTGTTCATTATTCCAAAGTTCAGAGTGGGTGAAAAAAAATGTGCCAGGTTTTTATTGATATGAATTTTAAAGTAAGTACTTTTGGAAAGAGAACATYTCAAACTTTGGCATGAAGTCTAAATAGAACAGATTCATGCTGAGGAGCCAGTTCTCAATTTGCAGATGCTAAATGTGATCATTTATCTTTCAGACTCATTTCCTTGGAACTTTCAAGCCAATATTTTGAAATCAGAAGAATACATTTACAAAACACACTACAAGAGCCATCAGAATACAGCACACTAGAATATTCTGAGTTCATTTTCARATGCCACTTTATTTATCCACAACACTGCATACCTGCCCTTCTATCATTTCTCTCCACATCAATGCAGAATACAGGAATTCTCTCCTTTCTGTCTTTTCTTTCCAAGGAGGGATCATCAAAAAAATCAACATATGGGATGGTGATTTTCCATGCCGCAAGRTTGCGGGGTGTATTTGGGGTGGTGACAGCCTCCTCAGGAGAATCATCTTCCATCACCATCACRCCTTCTTCAATCTGTAAGGATTGAAATAGAGATTTCCAGTTCTATTTTACCTGGCACAGTCTAGTTCTGCTTCTAACCAATCCCCCCCCCTTTTCAAATTTTCCATTCATCCCCCCACAGAGGTTCAGGTAACAATATCCCGTGCAGTAAATTCTGCCATGGCTGTTCAGCATGGAAGAAAAACATTAACTGAGGGAGACACCCAAGACAAGTGAGAAAAGACTACTGGCTCCTGTTCTACAAAGAAAATGTTGCATCACAGACCAACTTGACAGCAGTTTCTCCACTGCATTATTCATGGTTTTAAGGTCTTGTGGCAGGCTGCAGATGAAGAACCATGCATGCAGTCCTATGCATGTCTTACTACCCAGAACTAAAGAAAAAATAATTGCTTACAAAAATATCTGACATTGCTGCTTTTGGTACTTCTCTATACTAAAGCAATAAGCTCAGAAGCACGAGAACTAGGGATGGGACCTTGGCTTGTGAATAAGGAAGGGAAGGGAAGATAAGGCAGGGAAGATAAGGCAACTTAACCAGAAGCCAGCACATGAAAACTGTGTAGTGAAGACAGCAGAAACATAACATTTTCAAAYGAGCAAAGGAGGACAAAAAAATCCAAGCCCAACAAAGGCTTCAAGTAAAACTTAATGGCTTTACTCACAAAATCATCTTCTCCTTCGTTTAAGTTATAGTTAGGCAACATAGCTCCTTCCATTGCWGAACTCTTGAATACACCTTTTATTTTGTTCCCTATTTTGCTGATTCCAAATGATTCTCCTCTCTTCTGTGTGGTCCTAGGATTACAGAAGTCACAGTTCACAACACAAGGCATACTGTTACACAGCTGCTCATTAGGCCACTGAACACCATTTGCAGATAAGAGAAACAACACTATAAACAGGTAGCAAATATATTTACAGTTCCACTTAAATAAAAATGCATTTATGGTAAATCTGTTCTCTGATCAATCAGCAAAATTTCTTGATTACACTTTTTAAGAGACAACGGGATTCCCATATGCTTAACCATAAATAAGCTCTTAYAAAAATATCCTAATTCATGAGACAGAATAAACAATTAGCTAGGTAAAACAACTTTGTTTTGACAGCAGAAATTGTGGTATTGCTACAGGCATGCACATCAAGTAGGTCATTAACTCTGACCTTTTCCTTGTACTTTTATTTAAATATTTATCCTTCTGCCAAGTGTAGATGGAACTTTTAAATGGAATTGTACAAGCACATATCATTCAAGATAGATCTCAGTTATTAAGCAGAAGAGACAGATAAAAGGAATGTGCAAGGAGCAAGACTCAGCATGAGAGAAAACAGATGTAACTGAGGAATCTTGGCTTGAAGATCAGTCTGACTGAAAGATGAAGAGTTTTTAAAGTCTTGCCACTTATGACAAAGCGTCCAAAAGCCAACAACAAACCAGGTATGGGAATAAAAAAATACTTGGGCAGCTAGGACACTCCTCACTGAGAGAACATATTTTTTATTATTCTTATGCCCTTACATAAGTCCTGACACTGAAAATTCTATCTTGCATAGAAATGGTAGCAATGTTGGAAAGAAAAATGCTTCTGTTGAATACAGAATCAGCCAGAGGTTCCTTATGGTGATTCAATATATACCATAGTTGAGAGACAAGTTAAAAATCAATACAGTGAACTTCAGAATCAAACACTCAAAACAAATTTATAGACTGAGATTAGATGTACAGTTAGTACTTTGAAAGACAAAAAAATCCTGTTTCTTTTTTCTTTTAAAACAGGAAACTATTGACTACTGGAAGGGATTACACAGACAACAGCAGCAATGAGCAGGTAAAGCATTTTTGTTATTCATAAAACCCTGCAGAACATCAACTGCTGACTCCAAGCACACACATCTATGTTCCTAATAACCTTCCTGTTTATAATTTTACACAGACTGTGTACATAACTAAAGTTGTGTAAATAACACACTGCTTTTCCAAAYCTTTTGCTTTTTCTATCCCATATAATCATCAGCTCCAAAGCAGACTGGCACCGTCTATCTTAATTATCTCTTCTATGCAAAGACAAGGTTGCTTGGCTGCCTGCAGTCTAAATCCATATTTGAACTATTTTATTTCCTTCTTTAACAACTTCTACGACACATTACTGTGCTGAATTGASCTGTTTCACATAGGGGACCTTACCTGAATCTTGTTCAAGTGTTTCAACACTGGGTAAGAAAACACAAACCTCAATCAGACAAAACTAGCTTTTCTGGAAGGCTGGTATTTCAGACCTCTGGCYTGAAGGGAGCTTTCATAATTCCTCTGAAAACTAGTGCAGTTCTCAAGAGTTTTTGAGCAAAAGCATTGATTTGTACGAGATCAGTGATTTGATAGGAGGACTCCAGTCTCAAAGCAGTTCTTTCCCACACTGAGCATGCTCCAGTGAAGACAGCATTCACCTCTGCCTGTAGYGAGCTGAATGGAGCCAGAACTCAACCTGACAGCTAGGAACCAATCCCTCCAGCCCCAAGGGAGAGCCCAAGGATTACACCACTGAATAAAAAGCAATCACTGAACTGGAGAAGTATAAAGTAAGAAACCAGGATGGGAATCTCTTCACAGGAAGAGACAAATTCAGAACTAACACTGGTGAATGAGAAGGTACACAGACACCAATATATGGAGAGAACACAGGWCTAGTTTGGCAAAAATTCTTAATCACCACATTAGATGAGCATGGAAAGGAAATCCGTGGATGTTAGCAAAGATGGATGGGCAGACAACAGGATGACTTGACATTTCAAAGAAATGGAGCAATAAAAAAAATATACAAAGGTATCACAATGAAAGCCTAACAGATTCACTGGCTAAGCAGAAATAGAAGAACGACCTTGAGACTAGGCAGAAGGAAAGAGATGGGACTAGGACACRGGCAGGTTCAAGACATGAAGGACTAAAGATGACAGGAGGTAGTTTAGAACAGAGACTAGTTGTTTTTTTTTTAGACCTGTCAATAAATATATATACATCCAAAACTTGTTGGAAAAATATCCCACTCCCTCTAGTGCTAATTCATAGAAWAGCATTATTAGACCATCATTCTATAGTTGCTTTCTCAGGAGGGCCCTCAGTGCAGAGTCTACAGGCTCCAACATTCCTGAAGAATGATGTGACAGCAAGAGCTTGGAACACTTCTTTTTTTCAAACATTCCAGAAGTAACACATACCTAACATTAAAAAAATTACAATTATAGTTTACTCTAAAACAGGGAAGGGCAGACCCAAGGACTGCAGCAGYCTACTTGTGCACTGTGTCATTCTTTAATCATGGATGGTTGCAAAATCATTTTCCCACAGGATGCCTGCCTCATTCAGTGCACTGAACAGATCTTGGCAGGTGATGAGCCAGAGATACGCAGCTGAAGATGGATACTGTGAGCCTCTCTGGGTCAAGAAGGACCAGACCAGTCCTTCACCAGCCCTRTTTCAGACAAGCCAGATATTAACATGCATGTGAAGTCTATAGTACCRTTTCCTCTGGCTGACTAAAATCCCTACACACAGTTAGGAGAAATGCTGAGCACACATTGCTGCACTTGAAAATCAATGAGCTGCATTTATAACTCAAGAACTCCTTAGTGCTCAACAATCAAGCAAGTTATAGCTCAACATGCTGAACTGGCACCTAAAACACAAAAGCATCTAATTACCTTGATTCTTAACCTGAAAAATTAAGTTGAAATATTTCCCCTCATGACTAGTATGAGCAAACTATGTCATACTGATGCTCTGATAAATTCTAAGGAAACATCCATAAGAAAAAGACTGTTTTCTGAGTTTGGATATCATGTATCTAAAGAGGCATGAGTAATGAGAAAACAAACCACTGGATAGGTACTAAGGCATTAATGARTGGTCACATACTACCTACAGCAAATTATAAAAAATAGCATATGTTGTCATCAAACCTGTAACAGTCACAAGAGWAGCTGCAGAGAGAACTAATCTGGGCAACTGTTGGGTTTGAGTGCTTAAAAATCATAAAATGGTTATATTTGCACGTGATGTTAGACAATGATCACTCCAGATACAGCTTGCAAGATAAAACATGCACATATGTGGATAACAATATGACACTGAGTAAAGGAAATTTTGGAGTAGCTAGCAGTCAAAAGTAAAAAAAAAAAAAAAAAAAAAGTTTCAAGCTCTGCAAATATATTCCAAAACAAATGACAACAGACAGACTGTTCACAACAAACAGTGCTAATGTACAGCAAACAATGTTAATGTAATGCAAACATATGAAATCAGTAATTAAGCAATTTCTAAACAGTTGTGAGGGGGATATGGGGAGTAATTGGTGAGCTTTCTGTGAGGAGAAATGCACCTCAGTCCAGAGAAGACATTCAAGTCTTTTACAAATAAAATGAACAGTTAATTACTGTTAAAGTGGCTGTATATGAAGTCATGGGAGATGCAGCATAACTAACACACAACAAGTATTGAGTGTTAGATAGACTTACCGTAAGTCATCCAAACTCAGGCTACTTCTGCAACAACAGGCAMATGAATTACCTCAGAGCCCAGCAGGAAATAAAACAAAACCAAAACAACAAAAGAACCCAAACCAAACCAAATTTGGCAGACCTATCCCAACAAAATTAAACAGGCTTTGACCATCACCATGGGTTAAGAAAAGTGGTAGTACAATTAGGAGTTCCTGACCTAGAGTCCCAAGAAAGTGAAATGTGAACAGTATCTGCACATTTCATCATCACAAGCCTGGCCTCTACATTTAAACATCAGTTATTGAAACTTTCAGGAGATTCAGCACAAGCAACCACTGATTATTGGAGAACAACTTTGAGTCTTAGAGTTATATGTACTGCCAAATAGCCAGCTAACTTTTCCTATTACCTGTGTTCAGACATCATGTAGGAATCTAGTTAATTTGACCAGTACAATGAAAAGGCTGTGGACTTACTTTAGGTAATAATGCACAGCCTCTCCCCCTCTGTATTAGTACAGTTTATACATATATAATACAGTACAGTATTTGTATTAGGTATAGTAAGACCCACTATTTAAAATTAAAGTATCTTTTTTTTAATTTCTATTTCCCAGATTTTAAAAACTGTTGTGTATTTTTGACATTCTACACAACGTGGTACATAGAACCAATGGACATCAACCTTGGACAWCAACCCAGTAATTCCAATTGAGATGTTTAAATGAATTAACTATAAACACTGTCACCACACACAGGATTTTAACTCACTGCAGCTACTGAATTCTGGACAAACTGATATGGGATAAAAATACTAAAATTTTAGATTTCATTTTACAGAAGGGTGTGATTKTAAGACATGCTACACTGTCTTTGGCTGTGTTAACTGTGAAACTGGAAATACAACCTACCAGGTTAGAAATGATGGTGACTATTACACTGCATAGAACGTTTCACCAACTTAATYCCATGGGTTTGACTCCTAACCACTCCCTGAAATTGTTAGCATCTTTTCTACATGGTCCTCTAACTTGAAAAGTGCTTTAATTTCACTGCTATTCCAATATGAGAAACCAGGATTTGTCTACTTCTATTTGTGGTTATGGTATGTAGAAAATCAGGATAGACATACAGCAATCCAGAAATCTGGGAACTTATACTACGTAAGACCTCTTCTTTTTTTGTTAGAATTCTAACACAGGCTACATTGAGGTAATGCAGTTATGTATTATAAATACATGTGAGAGAGGGAGAGGGAATTCTTCTTGTCTCTTCCAYGCTACCCAAATTAGGTTGACAGAACTGGAACTCAGAACATCAGTTATCACTGGCCACACACATTAAACATTAGGTAAAAAACATCAGTCACAGARTTAAAACTGATGACAACCACAGTTAGTAATCAAGTTGTCAGAATACCCTCAATGTGACTTCTTTACACTTCAGAAACCCTCGACACTGCTGACCTATTGCCTTAACAGTTTTCATAGCACAATRTTTGTCCTCWCTGTCTKCAAAAACTTAGGATTGTTCTGTACWGATCCAAGAAGGGATTCAAACCAAAAATTACACAGATGTCACTTCTTCCTACCTTTCCACCTACATTTTCTAGAAACTGTAATTTTCTTGTCTTGCAATAAGGGAAATGTTTCAACACATTACCCACATGCACRTTCCACTGGGATTTCATACCTACTYCTTGATTTGATTTTTTTAACCAGCAGTACCTATGCAATACACACACAGTACCCACAGCAAAGCACATCAAAAATATGGGAAACAAAACTCATCTCTTTGTATGTAATTACTTTCAAGTGGTACTAATGCTAGAATAAGGAAGAGAAGGCAGAACAATATAWGAAATAACATCTGGAATAATTCTGTGAGAAACCTTGATTTTCCCCCCCTCCTTGGCAGTGACTGTATACAATTCTGCAGAGGGAAATTCCAMAGCAACAGGCAAACTACTTGCAAGAYAGGACCTCTGTTTCCACAGTATCTTGTATTGTAAATCAGCATTTATACCGAGGGCATTCAAATTGTTCTAAAATGTAAACCAGATACATTTTCAGTAATGCTATGGATGCYGTTTGATAATATGCTGCAACAGCCTCCAAACAAAATTTGTTTACTTTGTAGCCAGAGATGCATTTCAGAAACTCCAGGTGGAAATGGCCTGTAACTTCCCCCTTTCTGTTTTCAAAAGCAAAGAACCAAAGAGGTGACCTACATATTTTAACTAGATTTAAGAAGTGTATGACAGAATACTTCCAACCCCTGATACAATAATTTGGGGGAAGAAACCAGAAGGCAGATTTAAAGGTCTAGGTGAAACCCCATAGCTATCTCCAACAGAAGCTGAAGTGTGTTTAAGGTCACCCTACATGGTGTACTGTGTAGGAAAGGAATGCAGTTTGGGCTAGCTGCCTTCATTCCATGCCTCTTTGTTGAGAGACAGAAGCTTGCCAGCACCACTATGAGACAGCATTACACCAAAGCTCCAGTCCTGGATCTACAAAAGCTATAAAGGCTACATAAAAGATGTCACCAATGGAGACATAATAAAGAAGACAATCATGCCATTTTTGAAGAACAGGAGCAGGGAAGAAAGKTATATGCCAGTAATACAAGTCTCACAGTAGGCTGTGAAACAGGAGTTTGCTGTCAGAGGTAACTCTAATGTAAGCAGAAAAGGTTAAATGAATCACTGTTGCTCCTCTGGAAGAGGACAAGCACTAGCAYTTTCCACAGTACCATGGATCTTATTTCATACCAAGAAAGCAAGCCTATCCAAATTAAAGACTGTCTCACTGAAGTTCTCCTTCTTTTGGCTACACCTTAAGAGAAATTCACTTGGGTTAGAGCCATCCAACAGAAAGTGAAACAAGAAATTTTGAGACCTCAAAGTTTATCAACCCAGCCCAAGCCCACAGTGGAAGATCGAGGCTCTTCTCCTCCACAGGCCATAAGGAGTCTGAAGGTGTCTCTAAGTATTTGGCCCAAGCTCAGAAACAAGGCTTCTGATGTGACATTTCTGCAATGGAGTTGGGRGACAGATCTAGGAGAAGCTGTCACAGTAAGAGGAGATCCCCATCAAATAACCAGGTTGGTTTGACATAGGGCACACTGTACCTATCCCTGTAACATCTGAAATCCAAGAAGACACAGCTTGGCACCACTAAAATCGTATTACMTATACACAGTCAATTAAATCACCACTTTATTTTCACATAATCTTAATCTCACTGCTTTTTTTCTCCTTCCCTCTTCAGGTGTTGATGTCTAAATCACATTTTAAATTCTTTAATGTAGAGTACTTAAAGAGAACAGATGTCTTGTATAATCCTTGCATCTTTAGCATGTAATTTGTTAATTTGAAAACAAAAAAGTAGAGCTAAAAATKAASTCAAATTATCATCAAGCACTAACAAAATTCTTACAGTTTAGTATTTTGATGCTTTTAATTAAAAACCAAATAAAACCACTTAAAAGTTCTAACATACCTACCTGTTAAACTTTGAATTGCGGGTTGGTGACTCTGCTCCTCTCAAAAGGTGTCTGAAGTACTGTACCAAACAGATAAGGTATCAAATAAAACACTGGATTAATAGATGTAAAGGCAACTGTGCAACAACATTGCAAAATGCAAGAAACGAGAACTGAAGGAAAAGCCCAACTGACCATAATCTAGCAATTAGAATTTTAATCTGGAGAAGGACAGACCATACAATAATCGATACATGAGACTAGGACTACTTACTTGACCTTACATAACCATGAGATTCAAACCACAAAGCAGAAATAAAAATTAACTTAAGCACCAAAATCCACATCTCCTCCTTGTTAAGAAATCAAGCAATTGAAGCATTATAGCTATCATGGGAGAGATGACCATCAAAACCATTTTTGAGAAATATTTTTTTTTTATTAATGTCAAGTAAGGCAAGTTCCCACYCCCAGGACAAATCAATATATTCTGCCTCAAGTAAGTGCAAGGAGCTTAACACACAACMTTACTTACAGATATAAACTTTAAAAAGGGACATGAATTCAGAATGAACCCTTTTATTAAAGAGTGTTCTACTAGAAGGCACTAGGCAGATAAAGTCAACCCAGTTCAGGGAATTCTTAAGGCAGCATTTAGAACTCAATCATACAACAATCTTAAATACCTTGTAAATTGCTTCGAGCAATCTTCTTGAAAACAAACACCAGAAGTTTAGCTGCTGTAATGCATAATGCTGAAAAAACCTAAATATGACTTTTGTATTTTGTACCATTATACCTTTAAAAGTAAATAAAGAGATTGTGTTCTACATCTATCAGGCAGATTACTTCTGCACCAAATTTGCAATCATAAAAGAAGATTTTGTAATAGCTGTGATATATGCAAATTGTTACATCAAAAAATGAAGTTTTTCTTTTATTCTGTGATGATGTGCTGGAGTAGAATGGATTTTATTTTCTTACTGAGAATTGTCCAGCTCTAGAATGTCAACTGAACTGGAAAATGAAGCCATATTTTTTTACTCCCGCATACACGATAGCTGTAAACAGTGTATCCTAAAAATACATCATGTCACTTTTTAAAGACTACTCTTCCAATCTTTCACACTTACCTCATCACTGTGACAGAACATCGGAGTAAAAACATTCTCCAGCAGAGAAAGGACGTGCTCATAAGCTTCAAAAAGACACCGCATAGTTTGAAGTTTCACAACATCCATATATGGACCTTCAGCAACTATTAAAAAAAGTAAGTTTGAACAGAGAGAGATATACATACATGCATATAAAGGTCATGTTTTCTTCTGGTCAGAGTTAGTGGTTATTTTGCAAGCTACTTCAAGTTTTACAAATGAAAAATAGAAATCAATTGACAAAACAAGGATTAAGCACAATATAGCACGGGAATAATTTTTTAAAACTGGCAAAAAAAAAGTTTGAGGATATTCAGCAAAATTTGTTTTCACTTTATTACAGAATGCTGTTTAAATTCCAATGTATATTATTCCTTTCAAATTCCAACTTACTTTTTTGAATCTCTTCCACAATGAAAGAGTCAAATCTAATCTTGTCAATGCTTTCATCCAAACAGTAAGTTTTGTAAATTTTCTGTACTTCCTCATGAAGAGACATCTTTTCAGTGTCTGATAGCTCTGGTCTCAAAATTCGGTCATTGAATTCCTCTGAGAAGGAAAGGAAAGAAAAAAGCATTTCTTGATCAACTTGGCAAACAAATAACATCTTGAAGCACCCAGTAACTTCTACTCATTTTCCAGTAGGTAAGTAATTTGTAAAACTTGAAAATTAAAAGAAACATAAGACATCTCCAAATCCTAGGTAATAAGGTAGCTGCCRTCTTATTAACTGTAATTCAGATTTGTTCATAAAGTTATTACTAAAAATATGTTGCAATTAAATTATTCCTTATCACAGTAAGGATAAACCTGTGAGGTTGTTCCTGGCATATGAATGATCTTTTCTTCCTAAATTAYCCCAATGCAAATTGTAGTTTTCMATTAGAATGATCTCCATATCATCAAGTAAYACCAGCACACGTTTGTAATCTTACCCACAGTCAGGCAGAACTGCAGCACATGGACAGCCCCTTCCTGTTTCAGGAAGTTCATAAACCGAAATAAAAGGTCTTGCTGCTCTCTGATCTCCTTTAGCTCCAGTTTCAGTACCTGAGTAGGTTAAAAATGCAGTCAGCCAACTYTCAAACTTTCAGTGAGTACATAAATAATGCAAAGAGTTGTAGAACAAAATCAGCAGGTAAAGTACACTTATTCAAAACAGGAAAGGAAGTAAATGTTGCCTTTGCTTACAGATGGTTTTTTATTTCTTGGCTCAGCAAATTTCTGCAGGAATGGAACCAATGAAGAAGTAGGCTCAGTTGCTATCTCAGGCTGCAGAAAAAAAAATGACAACTGGGTAAGAAAGCTTCCTTCATGGGTGATCAAAATGCCACTATTTTAACTTTGTCAGTACTCACTGGACTATCATCAATGAAGATCAGCAATAAATGGTTGACAGTATCCTGTGAGAAACACRACACAWCAAATAAAATCAATATTAAAGAAAYTCAACAAAATAGATCAAAATWATTTCAATGCTATATTATACCCAAGTTTAAACCTGAGTATATATTAATACTTTTTAAAAAAGCAAAACCTGGGAATGAACATCTGAGAATTGACCTTCAACGGTCTCCTCAAGTTTTTACAAGTCAGGGAATTTTGGAAGAGACCTGCACAGAAATATTCTTTACCCAGTGGAAGAAAGCCCCCAAAAGTATTTTTTCTCTAAGGGCAGATCTAATTAACTACTAATACTTCCACACTGAAGWACTTTCTGTTTGCAGCCAGGCAATGCCTGCATAAGCCTGCAAGTTTGCCTATTAAAATACATGCAATATACAAAAACAAGGATGGCAGTGATGCAGCTTCAGAAAAAAATGCCCCCGGATTTGCAGAATTAAGGGAAAAAAGTGATTCCAATACAGCTGCAAAATGGGCTGATTTACTTAGACTGCTATAAAGATCCACAGAGTTAAATCATCAAGCCCTTTCTAAATGTAGCAATAGTAACTTGAAGATGTTTACACTAGCACAGCATTCTCCCCTTTGACAGGACCTGTAGTCCTTCACTGAAAAATACATTCTTAAGAGATCACACCAAGGCTGTTATTTTAGTCAGTTCAGTGAGTTGATTTGTACAAAGAAACAAAACAATTGGCTGCAAGATTTCTTTTTCTTTTATCTTATTTCTTTAGTCAAAATGCCCAGCAACTAAGTAACTGTGCATCATTTGCTTTACCACAACATACTCAGTAGGTAAACAGTAATTTTGAATAAATTAAAATTATTCTTGTGCTCCAAAGTCTTACAGGGTCAGCTAAAAAATCCATTGAGGGAAGGAAGACGGAACCAGGGAGAATCTCTCTAATGAGAAGGGCCAGGGATCTGAAAAGAAATTAAWAGAAAGAAAATAAAAATCTGAAGCAGTATTACATTACATAAATTTCTAAGTGAAGTTTTTAATGTTGTCATATACTAATGGGAAATATTTTAGGATTTAATAATACCATAAGCATGGTATTCTAACAAATAAAAAAAAAAAGGAGTATGAAGGAAGATGACTTGGAAGTTCATTCTTTGACTTTCCAAAATTATTGTACTAGATAGTATGCAGACACTTTAGAAAATACAATTCTAAACAATTTATATACCTGCACTCTGTTGACTTTGGGGGCAAAATATAAGGAAAAAGAAGTTCAGTAAGTTTTCTTAAGTAGTGAAGTTCATCTCTTCGGCTTCTYAAAGCAACATGTAGTTCTGGTCCATATTCTTCTAAAGCAGCTTGCTGCAAAAATTCTGCATTTTTTACTGGAAGGAAAAAAARGCATTACAGAGTTGCTTCAGCTTTTTCTTACTGGTAAACAAAAGGCAATTGGTTTTAATTTGAGCTAAAAAGTTAATACTTTTAGTACAAATACAASTGCCAAAGGGATAAAATGTTGGAATTTTGCAAAAGAACCTTGGCTTAGAGTTTGAAGCCTGTCTGTGTAAAAATAAAGCTTCATACCGAAATAAGAATTCCTTCACCAAACAATTGCAGTTTGCATGGTATCCAGAATACTTTCTCATTTATTATTATATATAAATATATATAAAATAATATAAACTTCTATATATATTCCATTTTTTATATATATATATAAACTTAATAAAAAACTCAGCATCTGGATTCTCAAAAAAACYTCATCATGCAAAATCTGCCTCTAATTGCCTTTTTCTTGACCTTCTTCATGATCCCCCATTTTTCTGGCCTAAAACACAATTTGAAATCAACATAAACTTTTATGTAGTATCTGTTTCCTGCTTAGAACACTTACAAACAAACGTGAAGGAACACGCRTTTTAAACACAGGGTAAATCAAGCCAAAACCTGCAGGAGGATCTGCAAGAGTACTGCCTCTTAAATTACAGTGGAATTGAAAGAATACCTCTTAATCAGATTAAAAACTATAGATATTAATTAGAAACATCAACGTTATATTTCTTCAGATCACTTCAAAGGCAAGAACTGAGCTGTAACAAATCACACCTAGCTGAACTAGCAATGTGGCACAGCCTCATGCCAACACCACCACCAGGCACATAATATRTTCCTCAGTTACCTTTATGGTTAAAGCTTATTCCCAGCATATGAGAGAAGCCTTGGCTTGGCCTTCACAACCAAAACCCATGAGTGATATCAGCTCACAGAGGGGATGCAGGAGTATCTATCACCTGATAAATCTGCCTAGCTGGTGTCACTAAAARCAGAGAGAAAGAATGCACCCTCTAGCAAGGTAATGAATCATGCAGGTGTCTGTGCAAACAGGAATTACTAAGAGAGGTAAGGGTAACAAGAGTAGAAGAAAAGGGAATGCCCCCAAAAAGCAATTTGAAAAAGGAGTAAGAAAACAAGGAGAAAAGGCTGGGCTCATTTAGCAACCGAAACAAGGTCTKAAAGCCACCTCTGAACCATTATTGTGGTGGCTGCTTTAGCAATGTTTACTACAAAGTGCCACTAGAGTTATTTTCAGCTGCTACTTCACATATCTACCCTTAGGAAACAGGTCTTTTCCTTTAAAATACTGAGAAAAATGGCTATATTTTCAACGCTGTACATTTCTTTACTGCTAAAGAAAAGTGTTTCCAACTCCTTGGTTGAAATCAAAGGAAACATGAAATTTGGCATAAACAGTACAGCAAGATTATCTACTAGCTTGAAATTGCTGTTGTGCCATGAAAGACATCCAATGTGATTACACTATGTCTCATTATTCATCTTAATCATCACTACTCACAGGACCAATGGCATGTATTTATGGATATCAAGCAGACATTTGGAGGGAAAGAAGCAAAGTTCAYGACTCCAGTTAAAGTAAACATCTACACTTAAAAGTTGAATGAAACCACATTTAGTAGATGCAGCACTGTGGAACACAGCCAGTGAAAAGTAACAGTAACAACAGCAAGTGTTTCCAAGGATTTTTTCAATGCAAAGTTTAAATATAATTTTTAGATTAGGCTTGTGAAGATACTCTCACCTAGGATAATAAATATGCTTCTGCTCCAAGTCTCTCCATGGCTTACAAACATGAACCTAACTTTTCAACATATTACAACTTCACTAATGCAGATCTGAAATCATTCTATCTACAAGAGCTACAAGGTACACTGCACAAATGTACAAATCCTTTCACCTATAACTGCTCATCTSGAATACAGAGGAAAAACTTCAAGAAGCATCCTAAATGATTTTGACTGTTCTGAATAGACAAAACACTGTTCACTCCTGTAACAGAAATAAAAATTTAGTATTTTCGTCATGGGGCAATAAAAATCAAAACAGAGAATACAAATATGTACTGTAACTTTTTCCCTATCTGTCTTTGCAACCACTAGAAGAAAAATGCAAAAGGACCTCATCTAAAAAAAAAAGAGGCCACAAGGATAAAAAGACAAAGCAATATAATCTCAAACATGCATAAAAGAATATTCAT
This sequence comes from Alauda arvensis, assembly GCA_902810485.1. Lineage (NCBI taxonomy): Eukaryota > Metazoa > Chordata > Aves > Passeriformes > Alaudidae > Alauda > Alauda arvensis. The sequence goes on along the minus strand of CADDXX010000251.1, from coordinate 382,642 downwards.
ACTTGGCCTTTGAAACTGACAACATATTAAGTCTTGGCATTACCTTTTTGCCTGGCCTTGGCTATTACTTCAATGTGTTTCATTGCTGCCTTAAGCATCTTCTTCGTTACAACCGTTGGAATGTCCACCTGAAGAATAATTTCAAAAAAAAACCAAAACTGTTCTACTTTTTCCCCAAAAAAATTTATTACAGACAACCATCAAATGTAATTTGCTTATATGTTCCAGTTTAAACCTTAAAATGAACCATTAAGAAACAATCCAAAATTCTCTAGTGAGCTGACAGTGTCCTCATTCTTCTGCCATGGTRTATAAAAACACGTAGAACTAAATGCCATTAACAACACTGTCAACACACTGATTTTCAACTCATCCCCATTATGATTTTTTTCATTGCAATAAATATAGCAAGGCAGTGTGACTTCTGAGTCACAGTATATGAAGCCCAGTTCTATGGGAAGATTTGACCACCAACAAAAGGATCAAGTTAACTATGCTCTGCTTCTAATACTTGTGTGGCTTTAACACCCTGCAATTGTGTCCACAAGGACTAAAACCAAAGAGAAACCTTCCTGTGCATAGGCAGAAAAAATGTCATCCCTCAGGTGATGGCAGAACCAAAAGAGAATTTGAATTACAGAGTTAAAACACCATTAGTGCCAAAACCAAAACCATGTGATCATAACAAAAGGCATGTATGATTTCATCAAGGACTGTATTAGGGTYCTGCATTTCTGTTTTCTTTGGTGGCTACAGAAATGGAAGAACAATTCAGGCACAAATGACCTTGGGATGYCTTAGCACTACTCCAAGCAGGCTCTGATCATGGGGCTCACGCTCTAYCCAAGCTGGTGCTGAAAACCTCCTGAGTTGAATACAGTCACATCCTCCAGCCCCAAGCATCCTGGTGGACCTCTGGTTGAACCTGCTCCACTTTCTTGTAAAGAGGAGCCCAAAACTGCATTAGTATCCTAGATGCCATCCACAGATCATCCAGTAAGGCAGATAATCACTTTCCTTGATTTTCTCTGCTCCTGTCTCTACAGCCCAGGATGCTGTTGGTGTTTTAGGCTGCCACTGATGGCGCATATTCAGCTCAGAGCCTACTATGGGGCCAGGTCCTATGCAGCAAACAGAGCTTCTCCCTGAAGCCAGCCAGTCCCCAGGCTGTACAGTTTCAAGGGACTTTTCATCATCTGCAGTAGTTTTCACAGAAACTCATTAGAAAGTGATTTACACTTTTGCACACTCTATTTTCAACAAGAGCTGCCTCAGAGATGCAAAAATATACACCTGTAATGGTTCAAAATCTAAGAATTTTGAACAAGTTTCTTTCCTAATGGAAGAATCCCTCCTTGATACAGCATCTTGACAGACAAGGAAAAAGACAATGCACTTGCAAAGGCCACCAGAGCTGAGAGAAAAGTTGGTGTTTTTTATTCAACTCTACAAGGAGAATACCACCTATTCCTGCACGCTCCCCTATAATATTTGAGGTGTACAGCTATGACCTGACCAGCCCCAAGAAGCCAGTACAATTTATTTGAGCTGCCTAAAAGTAAGGTGAGCTCCTATTTACAAGCATAAAAGGACAAGCTTTTCCTTATCAATGGAAAACCCTGTCTTTTGAGCCTCATATTCCAACAGTAATTTCTAGAAATTAAGTTTCCTATGGCATATAAGGATAGGGGAGTGTTTCTTCCTGCARAGGTGACTCAAAGAGAACAGCCAAGGAAATTACCAACACTGCATTAGTTACCAACACTGCATTCACATCAACACTGTGAAATGAACTTTTGTCAAAAACCTCAATCAGATGCAGGGTTMGCCATACCACAGCATACAAAGGCGTGGTATAACCCTTCCCTTCCCCTTCAAAATCCATAACTAATCCAGAAATGGCCACAGCAAGGAAAATMCAGATTTGAAGTATTTCAGCATATATTTAAGAGCTGACTGGCCTGAAGTGCTTGTAACTTCAACAACCCTGCTTCAATCTAGGCAGCTTTAAACAGAAAACAAAAGCATTCTTTTCATTRAAGCAATTTGTAATTTTAAGTCTCAATTCAAAAGTATAATATTCTTTGGCCAAAAAAGTACARAGATATAATCTAAACAAATTAAAAAATAGCCTGTGTTTTCTTACACAATTCTTCCTCAATTTAAACATTTTATCTCTATTACCTAGAACTATTGCTTTCAAGCATTTAATAATAAATCCAAAACAGAGTACAGCTGCTTGGCACAGGTATACAACTATTTTATTTTTCAACTGATGATGATGAATTTCTCCTCAACATATGCACATCTGTGATGAACTTTATTTTGTAGGTCCCCTGACAGTGCTTAGTACTGGCACATGTCTTGAGTGTTTGTTGCACATAATGCCTAACCAGAGTACTGAAGATACTACATTTAAATCCTCACTGTCAAAGGCAGAGATGGTAAATTAACACTCTACTTCAAGATGCTGTAACTCACTTGATACATCCCAATTAATGCCTTATTACAGGATCAGTACAGGAGACATGGTCATATACTGAGTCAACAATGGATCCACGAGCAATGCAACTAACATAAGTATGTATTACAACTCTAAATTAAATTTTAAGACCTTGGTCTAGATTTTCACTTTGAAGCTTTACTCCACTTTCACACCTCCATACAATGTCTGTGCTACATGGACATTTCCTCATCTCCCCTCATGAACACATGCCTGATTGAGAGTAAACAGGAAAGTCATCTGTATTTGATATATAAGGAGATAACCGAGCTGTTAAGAAGTCATGACAGGGTACATGCACAACTTGTAGCTCAGAAAATATTGCTGTTACTAAGGAGGGGGGGGAAAAGACACACATTTATGGTAGTGGCTCCAACAAAGAGGCCAGCACTGACTAATTCTGGAAATTGAGTTAGCAACCCYTTCTGCTTGGAACAGCCAAAAAGTTGGAAGCAGTTCCTGTGAAACAGGCTTGAAGCACTTTACCAGGAAAGAGCTGTGCTGTTAAAAAGAGAGCACATAAAAAAAAAGTATGTGCTAATAGATTAAACACAGCAAATAAAAACTTTTAAACTTTAGCACTCAAAATGCTTCTGAAGAATTGCATTAATGTAAGAGCCACATCTGTTTTAATTCTTACAGTAGCCTGGTCACCTAATGACAATCTATTCTTTATAGACAATGTAAGGGCCTTGTTTGCATTTTAAGAAGACAAGCAAGTAGAAGCTATAACACAGCTCACCATTTTCTAATAAGTCTTTCTCAGAAATTCTCAAAATGGTTTCCACTTGGATTAAGTCACAAAAAGACAACTAAAAGATCACAAGGTTTTATTAATGCCTTGCACTAATGGGTGCAAAAAGATACCCATTTCCAAGAACTGGAGAAATGTTTGAGTCACAAGGGACCTTCACAGATCACTTATTYCAATCCCCTGCCATGGCAGGGACTTCTTTCACCAGAACAYGTTGCTCAAAGCCACATCCAACATGATGCTGAACAATTCCAATGATGAATCTTCAGAGATGGTTTACAACTAGGAAGGGGATAAGCTCCAGAAAGATGGGGTAGATACCACAAAGAAGTAACTTAGATGGTTAGAAACAACCTCCTCTCTAAGGCTGACTTTGGAATCACAATTGTAAAAAAATTAATAACTCACTAGAGAGGGATATCAATTACTTCTGATGGAAAACCAACACTTTTAACACCTTTAAGTCACCTTACCTTGTGAATTCTCCGAACTAAGACAGATGCAAAAAACCGTAGTGTCCCTCTCAGTTCATCCACTGAGGACTCATCATCAGTAATATTTCTGCAGTGTTTCAAAGCATGGCATATGAGAAAACAGARTAAAATACGTTTCTATTAATCCAACCACAATACATTTGGCACTATTAAAAGCATAAGAATAAGCATTTAACAGTGATAGTTCAGACAGAAAGAACTGAAATGAAAGCTAGCAGGGAGTCAGCAGTCTTGTGTCTGAGGAAAATACATAGCATTGCACACAACAGCTGAAGAAAAATGTCAGGAAATTGCAATGATATACCAATTCCTGCTCTCAAACTATCTGCATGATTCTGATTGAATACAATCTAGCCTAGTTTCTACATACTGAAACACAYCCTAACTCAATGGTATAAAGGAAATTGAAATTATTTAAAGCAGAAAACTTCTWCTTGGAAACAAAGAGGAATTTAAGTAGATTTCCAAATCGCTCCATCAAAGTATCATCGAAACTTTTAATCTGTCTTGCCAGTTTCCATCTGCTGCAATAAAATATGTTCAGTGAAAACTCATGGTAAAAATAATTAAACGTGATTCATGAAGAAAAATACCTAACTCCATGACTTTTTTGAAAACTGAATGAAAACAGGAAATCCACTAAGTCTTAGATGAAGAAACTGCAACTAAACTGAGTGGAAAAAGAGATCATGATGCCAGCATTCCACAAAATGCAAGCGAAAACCAAAAATCTACCAGTTATTAATGTGAACTTTAAAGCATGACTAAGATATTAGGAAAACTGAAGTGTAACAGCTGAATAATGACAAAACAAAGGAAGTTGCATCCTAATGATGATATGCAAGAGCCATCACATTATTTGGTGATAAATGAGCATAGTAAGTAGGAATACCACTTGCATTAWAAGGAAGACCAGGACATTTAAAAATAAAAAAAAAATTATGCATAAAACATTTTACATTATTCAGCATCCAACTTTTAGAGCAATTTAAGCCTGGGTTATAGAACGTTCAAAGGCCTGTTGATGATGAACAATCACATACAGATACTAGAGATACCAGTGACTTGAGAGTCAAAGTATGTAACTAATTGCATGAAAAAAAACACCTCAAAGAAAGCAGCCTGGCACAAGAAACACAACCATCCTCCAACAGCTAATCACATGCAGATAAGAACACTGTAGGGGAAAGTTTGGTTTAAGATCAGCAGCTGACATTTTATAAGCAATATGGTTAGAAAATAACCCCACTGTCAAAGGGATTAGCATTGCCAAGGGATTAGCAAACAAACTGTATTACAGTATTACTAGCATTTGACAGACAACAAGATATATGAAGTAATTTGGACCAAGAAGTTGTTATTTTATTGGCACTTGGATAACCAGTATCTTGGCTAGCTCTACTTGGACTTTATGCCACATATTCTCATAATAGATTTCCAAAGACATTCTTTTAATCATCAGCAGACTGAAGACTGGTGAAAAAAACATCATGAACCTGTAAAATGTCAAATCTCCAATGGCACAGGGGAAAGTCCAAATAACCCTCATGGAAATATTATAAAAGCTRGCTGTGTTTTCCCAGAACTTTAGGAATATTAATCGTAAACAGTAACAGAGTCTAATGCCTCAAGAGAGATACACCCAACTGCTATCGCACGCGAAGTCTTACAGGATCCACTGATAAATGAAAATCMTACACAAATAACAGAGTGATATTTTTCCTCTGTGTGTCAATTATTCTTACAAAACTTGGCTAACTCCTTTCAAAAAGATGTAGAAAATAAGTCGCAAGCTAATAAAAATATAAAGCTATGGTTTGTAACGCAACAAAAATTCTGAGTTTTTCTTGCACTACTTGCATTTAAAATAGAAGCAGCTCCATATGTGAAACCATTGTGTTTAGTAACCATAAAAGAAATTTCTTTTCATTGTAATACATTACTAAACGTGGTAATTACTGAATTTTGTCCTAATCTGAGAGAACTGGAGTTACAGTACCATCAGTGATCAAAAATATTTAGTAAGCACAGAGTAATCTGTGCTTACTAAATATTACTTCAAACTTTAAACTTCGAACTTTAAACTCTATTTAAGTGAGGTTGGCATAAGCAAGATATTATATACTTTTCCTGTACAGCATAAGCAATAAACTCAGACCCGTGTTTTGTACACAAAACACAAACAAAATCCATAAACTTGGGATTACTTATAACTATGCTCTATTCTTCTCATACAGTTGAAAAAAAAAATCTTAGAAATACTTTGAAAAATAAAAAACAAAAATGCACATAGGTATAACAACCTATTTCATTAGAGTTCACTGGATTTTAAGCACTGGATTTTAATCCTCATTCCYTTAAAGTGGTCCAAATTTAGAACCTGCTTAAATGCTAGCCTGTTAATAAAATATTAGAAATTTTAACACACTTTATTGATGAAACAAACATAAACCAGCTTTTATCTGCCTAYAGCGCTTTTATTCCTAAGCAAAAAAAATCCATGATTTTATCTCACAACACACCCTGTAAACATTACACTTCCCTGGCTTCTGACTGAAATRCATCCTGGTAACACTAATGTCCACGACAGCATCAGTTGGCAAAGCACACAAAACAACTCAAAAAAAAAAAAGTAGCTAACTTCTGAATAAAATCCATTTGTGTGAAAGGCAGAGCAGCTAGCATAAGGAATTATGCCCAAACTTTTCTTTGCAAAGGAATGTAGCCAACTGTTTTACCAGCTTATCTGTCAAGTATGAATTGCCTGCTGGTGCTTACCCAGCCACACTGCTAAATAAGGACAGCGTGGATGCAAAGGCTCTGGGAAGAATTAACCTGAGTGTGGTTTATTTGCTCAGAAAACAAACATGTTCTGAATGCAAGAATGCTCTCTCCCAGGTGATGTGAGCTTTGCCAACAGTGCAGGTACAGCTAGAGTAGGAAAAGTCAGAGCTGGCATGCTCAACAAGCCAGCTCTCAAACTATGGCACACAGACACAGTTCAGGTCTCCCTGCACAACCCCTGCTGGAAACACCTGAATGTCTCAACTAAATAGGGTYAGATCTGACATTACTACTGTGAAACTGGAACCAGTAAGCCTTTCAGGACCAAGCTGTTTCCTGTAGAATTACCTGGACATCACTGCACTCTCTGTAGGTCACTGAACTCGCAGCACTTCAGGTTCACTGAAAGCTTGTTAGATTTGATCGGCATGGTGTGAATTTACAGAACTAGCTCAAAATCCAGAGGTGCAGCCATGCAGAACTTAAGGCAGGGCAGGAACACCTATACTGCTCATGAGAGGGCAAGATGCAGCAGAATGTAGGCTGGCTGGCTTCATACCAAGTATATTTTACCCTGCATTTCTCACTGTATATTATATATATAGTGAATTATTATTCCCCCAGATTATGTATTCCAGACTTCCACTGCCTTGGGTGTCAGAGAAATAAGTAATTGGTGGAAGCCAAGTTTCCTTGTAAGTCCATAACAAAGACACTGAAGACACCTTCCACCAGCAAGGAGACAACACTTTTCCAGTCATGCAATACAGGACATGGCTGCCTTATGTTTTTACTTTATCAACAACCCAATAGAACATGATCTAGTTTTCTRCATTTTTAAGTTTAAAACTCTGAGGTTTCCAACTTGCATTCACAACACGTGGTGCTAAAGCTCCCTCTGCTGTTTGCATCAGCAGTGAAGTTTTACACTTCAGCAACACCCAAAGTTAAAGGTGAGACATGCAGGTATTGGCCACAATCAAAAACCCAAGAGGCAAAGAAATCTGAACAGAAAATTTTAGATCCCAGAAACAGAAAAATATCCAAACGACACAGAGTAAAAATAGAAGAAAGCATACTGGTTTTTTTAGGACAAATTGAACATTTCTATCCAATGAAAAAGTCAAATTCAGAATTAAGGCAAGATGTTATTTTAACCCATTAATGCCAGCACTATCAGTTTGAAATATTTTAATATCTTCCTTACAAAGTACTGCAAAGCACTAATTAATATATAAAAGTATAAGGAAGAAAATCCAAAAGAGAAAAAARAAACCCACAGAAAAAGTAATCAGCCATAGTCTTTTCTTTATTCACTACTTTAAACTTATTTACACAGCACTATTCTATTCAGTGCAACATAAYCACCAACAGTTTTAAAAGTCAGAAAACCATGAGATGATCTCCAAGAAGTTGGCCATATGTATTCAAAATACCTTTTCTTTAAAACCCTGTGAAGTTATTTATTTATTTTTTAAAAGCAATGTGATAGATCAGTGCTTCTAATCTGGACATAAATGTCAGAGATAGTGACAGGTTGAATTTTTACTCAGGTTGTCATCAACCTGTATTTACTTCCAAGTAAGTTATCACAAAATGAACATATAAAAATAGACAATCTAAAAGTGTTTTTAGGATGAAATCTAAATTTCAGAACCACTCTGTTATAACTAAACTACTAAAAGATCTGTTCTACTCTGCTAAGAAACAATAAAATAATTATTTTTACCACTCAACAGTATGCTTTATCTTTCACTAAGGAAACAGAAATGTTTATTTTCAGGTGACAACTTCTAAAACAGGCTGACAAATATTTGTGATATTAAAAATAATAAATTTTTGGTAAAGCTCATACCTGTACCATGGATAAATAAAGTTTTCCAGCACCAACTCAAGCACCTGTGCAGAACAAAGAGAACCATGTTAGAAAATAAACAGTTTACCACAAACCCCTGTTAAAAAAGTTAACATCACAAACACCTTCCAAACTCGTAGGCCATAATTCATACATCATAAACATAAAAATGGGTGTAAGTTGTGATCCTGTTACTGGATCAACCATTTTGCATTGTAATCAGGACTTTGGGCAAGTAACAGCAAAGTGATGGTTTAATCAGATATCAGCATGAAACATTTGCCACAAGTACTATCAGTAATATGACACACAGTGTCGTGGCCACTGTCAAGTAAATGCTACAAAAAATGTAATCTTACCTTAAAGAGCCCATCCCTAATTTTTCAGATCAGTCCCTGCTCTTTTCTCAGGTAGCAGGGAGTGTCCCACTGGCACAGTTACATAGTACACTTACACACACCCCCAGCCTTTTTTACCCAAACCTCCACCTTCACAGTGGGACAGACAATCCTGTATGCTCACCACTCTCAAAGAAAGCRTAAGAGTCATCATAAAAAGCAATTCCTATGAAAGCCACCCAGAACAAGAAAGGAGACAGAAGGATGAAGTTTCTTAAGATTCCTCCTCCTTCACTAGAGCCCCAAGATTATCACCCACACTACCTTCTCACAGCAACCTATCCCTTAAWCTGAACCAGTGTTTTAGAGATCAGTTTCTCCCCAACAGCATCAATGCTGATGAGGGGAGTAAGAGAGAATACTTGTGTTGCTATGTGAGGCYACTCTGCTATGTTCTGTAGAAGGAAAAGTTTTTCAAAGCCATTGTGTGCAAAGAAAAATGTGAAGTCTGTTTGAAAGAAAAGCGGAATGTAACAGCTGATATACAAGTGTCATTCATGAAAATAAGTGCTACTCTTCTTACAAGATCTGCTGCTGCACTCATTCACACAGTATGCACTGCAAGAATTCAAGACTTACTAAATAAATCCTATCATTAGGGCATTACATGCCTCTGCTCCTTTCATGATTATAAAAGCACACTCAATAAAAACCACACAGGGCCTTTTTAATTCTTCTCAACTCTTCAGGCCTGAGCAGCTCATCAATGCTCTTCTTCTGTCTTCACCAGTAAGAATATCACCTTCTCAGATTTGATAAGATACCTTCTCTTTTCTAGTTGTTCTACTTCAGTGATTTTCTTCCCCTCTCTCTGAAGAGGTGATTTGCAGCTTGGGATAATTTTAGATGTCCATGTTATGGACCACACAAAGTCATCAATGTCTTTTCTCCTACCCTTATATGCTACAGCAGTAATAGATCTCAAAACTGTAAAACCATCATGTGCTAATAATGGATGGATAAGCTAAATGTTGTCCTGTGTCATTCCCACCCCCCAATCTTGTACTTCCATTTATAAGGATGGAAGGGCAAGGGAAATGACAACAGATGCTCCAATTCCCAGTCTAGAAGAGATTAAGAAATCCCAGAGAACCTTCTATGGAAATTAATCTTCAGACAACAGAAAGGAGATCACATCCAACTCCAGTCAGCAATCACCAGGCAGTGGCCTTAAGGGTAGTCTGTTAGACCACTTAAAACCAATTTCCCTGATGCCTTCAATAGCACTGCAACTACATGAGCCACCAATTTCCTCCAAAGAAATCTCAGTCTCACAGGATTGTGACATTATTTTTGTTCATGTGGAGTTTCTAATAAAATAAGCCTATTTCAAGGCTCAAAGTGCACTCTTCAGAAGAAGTGCCTTACAGAAAGCCTGCAAAAAAAATCCATCTATCAAAAGAGCTCTTTTCCTTCTTCCTCCACTTTTGCTCTGCTACTCCCTATCAGGAGCAACAGCAGCAGAGCATCTTCTGTTTGGAGTGGAAAGTGCACTTGCACAGCTTTCAAGTATGAGACACTGTATTCAAAGGGAATACAATGAACTCCTCTTTAAACAGCTTTCTTTATGACTACTACATTTGAACTGAGAGCCTGTCTATCAAGTTTTCCATGAATGTGCCACTACAAAGTCAGTTCATCAGATGCCACACAAAACTTAGTGGCCCTCTCTTCCTCTATAGTCCCATATAGAGGCCTCTGAAAGCACTACAAGAACTATTTCCAACAGTAAGAGATCTGATCCCTACTAGTGCCTAAGYAAAACACACATGGTTCTGAGATTCATCTTCCCATGGTTATTAAATAAGCAAAAAACGTAAAAAAAAGTGCAAGACCTGATGACCCCTCCCACTCAAAAGTGGAAGACAAAGTCTCCTTCGGATTCATCCCATGCTGTATTAACTGAGTGCCAGCCAAACCATTTTACAGACTTGCCAGTATTTCTCTTCCACAGCCACACTGCAAAGAGCATGCGTTATGGTACTTCTTTCACAGAACACTGCAGATAATCCCAGCAGACAAAGACACAGAGATAGCATGCACAGAGACAGACAACTAACTCAAAATGCACTTTTCATTGGAGCCCACTTATGACTGGTCAAGATATCAGAAGGCAAGACATGTTCTACTAGGACTCAGGTTATCTATATGGCCCTAACAAAAAATGTGTGGACACAGAAAGCAGCCCCTATGTGCAAATTAACAGAACACATGGCATGGCAGAGGCAGTTAAGTATGATGTTCCATTCCACCAGGGTGCTGTACAGAAGTTAAAGCAGAGCTACTGTGTGAAATCATCACTACTGCAAATACAGAAGCATTCAAGAAGTAATAAGCCATTGACTGCCACTTTCAAGGCATGCAGTCCATCCTGTTTTCCCTTGACCCTATCAGCATTCCAGACTGCGTCAGTGCCATTCTGCTGGACAGAAAAAAACCTGCCACATCATCCACTGCACTTTCATAAAGCACTGGGGAAGCAGAACATGTGTACCCACCTCCATTCTAGCAACAACAAAAATATTATTCAGGCTCAACTGCCCACACTTCACACTCGCCAATAAAGTAGAAGGGACACCTCAAAGAATGACAGCTAATGATAAGCCATTTCCTTGTCTGTAAAGTATTATTCTCCAGTTTTAAATACAAATGATGAGTCATTTCATTTAAAGCCTACCTATTTTTTCAAGCATTTTCCAAAATGACTGGTTTTACTATGCGTGGGCAGCTCTGAATTGGAAAGAGATTACAAGTGTAAAACCAAATGCAGCAGGTAGCAATATAAGCAGCAGCTGAATTAAAAAAAAAAAATATATATATATTCTTTCCCAGCATGCACTGCAACACTGCAAGCTAGTCAGTCTGTGCTGCTGAGACAAGCTTTTTGGGGACTGCCACACAACTGACCCCAATTGTCAGGAGGAGGAACTGTAGAGACAAGCCATGACTGAGTCAGTAGCAGGTCAGAACTACCAGGCCCCATTAGAAAAGGAGCAAGGATTTGATACATAAACCACAATAACAATTAAAAGCCTTAGGAGACAGTACAACCTGACAGCTGAGGCCACTTCCTGGCAGTAGAACAAGCCACTCCAGTAAGAAAGTAATACAGCCCACAGTGTTACTACAAGAGTTCAGGACTTGCAAAGAGCACATTCAGGCAATAACTGATGTCCTGTCATGCATTTGTGTATTTCTTGCTTCTAGAAAACAAAAAAAAAATCTAGTCTCATAATTGAGTCAAGAACCTGAGAAGAATTAAAAAAAAACCAGTGAGATCAAAAGACAGCAGCACCTTGATCAAGTGAGACATTTTTTTCACACTGCTGATAAAGAGTAGCTGAGCAGCTTTCCACAGATTTGACTTGCAATCAACCCTCACATAGCAAAAATGAGATTGTAGAGAAAAAGATTACTTCATTAACAGAACAACAGGATTATATTCTCCACCATACAGTCTGCAGCATCTGGATTACACACAATGTAAAACTGACCAACAAATATCATATCCTAATTCAAAAAGAAAGAAAACATTGAAGAAACAAACATAACGCAAAATGGATTAGAAACTGGAAAAAAAATTTACTTAGGTCACTGCATTATTTTTGTGCAGGATACAGCCCAAATTATAAAATATTGATGGATGCATAGTTGAGACAGTTTAGCATTCAACTACAGCAACAAACATAATGCAGGGGAAAATGTCCAGGCACAAGTTTTGTTATTCTTCAAAGCCATGCACAGCAGCTGAACAGACTAAAACAAGGCTGCAAAAGATTAAGAATTTGCAAAGCGAAACACACTATCATCACAATCCAAAAAAAAAAAATCCATACTTGTGAGGAAAACTTGGATTTCTTCTSATTTGAGTGTGTATTAAATTATTCTGAAAGCACTTGAAAACACAASCTTAAAGGCTATACACCTGGTTCAAATTAGAAACATTTGGAAATGAGAATATTGCCAAAATTCTTCAAGCTACAAAAAAACCCTAGAAAAATTAAAAGATAATCAAAAAAATCCAAAATTATTCCAAGTATTTGAAGAAACCGCTTTTTATAAAGAGGCTGCACTCTGCACTCCTTTACAATCTAATTAACCTTAATTCAGTTCACACTGTATCAGCTTCTCTCTAATGCATGACTAACCCACAAAGGAAAATAGGAGCAGTCTCCCCTTCCAACCTGAAGCAGGCTATCCAATTCCAGRCCAGCATTACATGCTGCATCCTCAGAGCAGATGCTCAAGAGGAATGTGGTGTGGGCAGAACACCTTGCTACCCTTCTAACCAGTAGAGAAGAGCTGCAATGAGGAACCATGCAATGAGATTTCTCATCCCAAACAGTATCTGTCCAACACAGGTCAAAAAGGTGGCTCAGACTATTTGTTTGGGTCCATCAAGGAGGGCGACCTTGGCTCACTTCCCTGGGAAGGTCCAGAGCTCAGGCCTGGTTCTCCCSCCTTGTTAAGCACACAAAAGAGATGAAGGAATGAGAAGCATGGGCATGGATACACAAAAGCCATGTCTGCAGTGCCAAACAAAGCAGGGCCTGGGACACGCCACTGAAATGAAAAGTAACAGCAAAGAAAAGGCCACAATGTGGGTAAAAGCAGAACTATAGCAATCACACAGAAAATGCCAAGAAGATAACTACGGTATCTACTCATATCCCTTATGAAGAGATACTACCAAGATACTACCTTTTCAGCATCAAATTCCCATTTAAGTCAAATAATTCTTCAGCAATTACAACACCCTTGAGCAGACTGCCACAGCTATTTGGTACCCTAAATCCTAAAAATATTAAATGCATAGAAGTATTTATTTTACATTCTATTATTAAAGCAAGAGTCTCCTGAAATTCTGTTCAGCAATACTGTCATTTTAATACCCTTAAACTTATTTAAAAAAATAGATTAACTTCAAAAGAATAATTGTTTACTTCTGAAATCACAGAAGTCACTTCATTCAACTACAGGAAATCAACAAATAGTTACTTGTTCTTTTTTAAAAATATTCCTCAACTGTCCATGCCTWTCTTAAGGTTATCATTCTTCTCCCACTCCTGCAGTGGGCCATGCCTGGGACAGCACCTCAGAGCTGAACTWAAGTGTTAGCTTATACCACAGACACATGTGGCTTTGACTGCATACATCATGCTGTTAATTGCAGAACTGACACAAAAAAATCCTCTCACTTCTGCCATGCCAGTTGTTCATCCTCCTACCACAGAACTCCAAAGTTGGAATTYTAAATAAATAGATATTAATCTACATATGTGCTCGTATATTTTCCTAGCTTCCAAAAATACAAAGCTTATCTGTTTTGCTCCAAATACATTTCATCAATTATTAATCAAGGAAATAAACAAATATACTGCTACCAATACATTTCATCAATTACTAATCAAGGAAATGAACAAAAAAACCAAGCCCAAAGAAAAACTGCTCTTCAAACAGCTCTTTTAAAAAGAGATTAAAACAAAATTCCTGATTTACAGTCTAACTAAAAAACATATATATGCTATTCTTCTTTGAGTACATTCAGCAATTTATTCTTTTAGACAGATTTTATTACAGCTTTGTCTGATGATCTTAAATAGATTCATGGAATGGTCTGGGTTGGAAGGGACCTTAAAGATCAACTAGTTCAAAACCCCTGCCATGGGCAAGGACACCTTCCATTTGGCCAGGTTAATCCATCCCACCTGGCCTTAAACTTCCAGAGATAAGGCAACCAAAAGTTCCCCAGCCAACCTGTTCCAGCAACTCACCACACTCACAGTAAAGGATTTCTTCTTAAGATCTAATCTAAACCTACTCTATCACTTTGAATTCAATTCCCCTGATCTTCCCCCATGCTCTTTTAAAGAGCCTCTTTCCATCTTTCTTGTAGGCTCCCCACAATCAAATTATCACCTTCACTATAGAACTTTCGTAGTTGGAGCAAATCAACTTTTACCCTCAACTCCAAGAAACTAGGCAGGCTGAAATCACTTTTTAAGTCTCAGACATGTTCAATTGTAACTGTTCTTTCCATTATTCTTCCCAACTTACACAGACATTTCATCTGTGTTCTAGGTGCACTGCTACACAAGCAGTCCCTGTTTAAAAGCAAGCAACCTTGGCTCCCTGCTCCCAGCAAACACTCTTTTGATTTGACTCTTACTTGAACAAGTTAAAATACCTGTGAGGTACATCTGAACCATCTACTGAACCAGAAGCAAGAAGTTTAAAAGACACATAATAAAAACCCATAGAATTTTAATGTACTAAAGAAACGATGCACCAATTACCTCTGAAAGTGATGCATCAACCTTGGAAGGCACTTTCAGATCCAGCCATGGCTGATAGTTTTCCAGAAGCAAAGTAGGTCTGTAGGAGAGCATGGAGAAGTTTATGTAACAAYGTGCAATTGACAGCTTCCTACTGTGATGTGCAAAATAGCAGTACTGAGCTTACCAGTGCCACATACGCAATTTACCTGTGTCTCTTGCATTTGACCTTGCCACATACAGCACAACTGTGACCACGGGGAAACAGCTCTGGCAATTCCAACTGCTAAGAGATTTGGACAAGTTTACATTCTCCAAAATGATGATTCTATTAATATACTGACACATTTGTGAATTTCCTTCTAGAGCACACTACTACAGAGAAGTGAATRAAGACAAACTTKTTCTTCCAGCAGGAAAACAAGGTAACAAGGCATGGTATGAAAAACAACTGAACCAAAAGGAAAAATCGCTTCTGCTGAAACAAAGTGAGAGGACACAGATATCCTTTCACATCTCCACTCATCTCCCTGTACATTATTCAGTCTAGTAACAGACCAGATGGTTTCTCTGCCTTACTTATAGCCTTGAATAGCAACTATACCTTTTTAGCCCTATGAAATGCTACACTGAATTGTTTTAAGTCAGAAAAGARCAATTTGTTTTGGGAGTATTTTTCTCTTTGAAGTGCAGCACTGCTTAGAGAATTTTGATTACAGTGAGCAAAGAAGACTCACCACTGACCTGCCAAAAGGAGGGCATCTTTAGAAAAGAAAAAGCCCCATTAAAGGAGCAGACAACAACATGGTTTCTCCAGTCTTTCTGCTACTCAAATGCTCAAAATGTACGAGGAAAGCAGGAAACAACATCCACGGACACTCCAACAACCGGCCTTGCAGGAATACGTGGATTTGATGGGATACGCAGAAACACGTGACTAATTCAAGGTATTAATCATCATGTATTTGCCACAAATGACCTGTCAGTAGAAGTGTATGAGCTGTACTGACGTACAGTATTTCTGAAAGCAGCTAGGATTAGAGAGGAACTGCTACTCCATATAAATTATTATCATATATAAAGAAAGCACAAAACTCTTCACAGACATATTTACCTTGGGTTTATATTTTATTGTGAACAGAATATTGGGCAGGAGGGAGTCCGGTCCCAAGGAACAGTAGAAGGTGACGACCCCCGCCACGAACGACCAGAAGATCATCAAAACATGAAGATACCTTACAGACACACGGGAAGGAAAAGGCGCTGCGTGAGAAGGCGCAGCGCCGCCCGCGCCCGGCTCCCCCGCCCGCCCGGTTACCGGTTGAGGAGGAGGGTGGCGGTGCCCAGCCCCAGGAGGAGGCAGCAGGAGAGCGGGTACTGCCGGCAGATCTCCCGCAGCCCCTCGGCGCCCCGCAGCCGCCGCAGCAGCCGCCGCCCGGCCGCCCGCACCCCCCCCATGGCGGCCGCTGCCCGCCGCGCCGGAGGCGGGGCCGCTTCCGCTGCCGGCGCCCGCTGATGGCGGCGCCGCGCCGGGCCCGCGTCAGAGGCCGCCGGGCGGGGACGGGCGGCGGGGGAGGAGCGGCCGCCCGCCGTCCGAGCCGCGGGAGCGCCCCGGAACAGCGTCCCTGCAGCCCCGCCGCGGCATGTGCAGCTGTGCTGTGTCACACAGCGCGCTAAGCACTGTAAATAGAAGGTCTCTGATGACAGCAGGCTTACCTAGTTATAAATACTTGGGTTCTGGACAACAAGGGGTTCCCAGCGCCAAGCAGCCAGAAGGTGCTACGTCTGATTAAATGCTCTATATTTGGATGATGACTGAACAAAATCATTCAGTGACTGGGACACTAAAACCCTATAAACACCACTCAAAGCTTCGTAATTGGCTATAAAGAAAAGGAACCGGGTAGGAAATGTAATAAGACCCCACTTTAATATCAGTAAGTATACAAGAATAAGACATTGCGAAGAGAGGAATTCTAGAATGTAGTTTATTGCTCGCGAGAAGAATTTAAAGCCCACTTCACAGGAATAACACCTTCATTAACACTGTAAGCCACAAGCTTTGAAACCACCGGAGTGCTTTCAGCAGCTCTGTAGTTAYTCAGTCTTACGAAACTCAAGGCTCTGTTAATAAGACACTGTTGGTTGTGGGTGTATCAATTCAATGGGCAAAATGAAGCAGCTTCTGGGAGYTCGTACCCAAAAGGGGCTTCTAAGTGGCAAGTATGAAGGAGACCAGCTCAGGGAGAGATGCCCACTTTTAGTTGGTTTGAGAAGTTCCTGTTGCCTTGTATGTCCATTTGCATGTTCCCACACAGGCACACTGGGCACACTGAATAAGTGAGGGCACACGAAATACATCTGTTCTGATGAGCCACGATTACAAGTCTTCAGTGAGATCCCCCACAACTACACTGTTAAGAAAATACTGGTATTTGGAGGGTGAGTCAKCATCTAGAAATCGAAATCCAAAAACAGCTTTCAGAATCTGCTCAGATGCTTTGTCAGTTTATRCAACACTTCCCTTGACCTCTCGGGTAGGTGAAACGCTGCAGTTCGACTTCAGTATGTTGACCTTTCTCAGAGTGCTTGGCAAAAGCCCAGGGTCAGCTTGAATTTCTTTAAGAGTCTCTGCACAGTATTACTTCATGTCAGTCCACGTTTTCTAGTAGAAAAAAGCAAGGTGCATTCACACAGCAAATCTCCATACAGCTTATTCAGAGGAAATCAGTTTTCCTAAAATAGGCGGGTTTTTTTGTTATCAGCTTACTTTATCCTCRGCTTTACTGCTGGTGATTTTTAGTCACTTATACTGCAATGCTTTTAATAAAGAATAACTCCTAAGAACCTGTAATTCTTAAAATATGTAATGAAGATGCCACAGCATTATGTATCTGTAACACAGGAAGTGTTACAGCCACAGCAAACCAGCAGAAGCTTAAGTAAAACTTCTGSTTCAATTTGCATTCTCTATTTCAGGTAAAAGTTTCTTGAATTTATAGCTTCGTTGTTCAGAATTGTGTTTATTTACTGTAAAATTGCCACATTCACATCTGGCACTAATTGTACYTCATTATCTTAGAAACTCTGCAATTTCCTTCAGTTCACAGACTTTACATCTGCTGGGCAGACACAACAAAATGCTTTACCCCATCCTGCTCTGCTGGAGGCAGCAGTGTTGGCATTCCCCATCACCCTCTCACTATGGCCCCTAGATTGTTCTGCTACACTGAAAGACTCAGCATGTGTTTGTTTGTTTTTCAACAAAATAAAACTATAGAAGAACAAAAGGGAACTGCTGACAACATCAAGCTTTTCAAACTTATTCAAGAAATAAGAACTTTATCCATTCCCTGGAAAKAGCAAGTTTTTCTCTCTTCACATAAATTCTTAGGAAGATTCTGTGGTCAGCTGGAGGGAGAAGTGCCAGAGAAAAGCATGCATCTGGAGATGGACTCTGAAGTAATGTGGCCAGGACTGTGTTGTTCTGGGTTATTCTGGAAAGATAGATTTTATTTTAGTATTTAAAAAGTAAAAGGGTCTTTCATTGATCATACAAGTCATCTTGTGAAGCCAGTTCTCCCTGGTTTGGGGTTTAGGTATGTTTTCTTTGATGTCAGAAGCTCCCTTGGTCTAGCATGTAAGAAGCAGATTTTCAACAACTTGAAATACAAAACTACAATTCTTGGCTAAGTAACATCAGTAATTAAGTTGAGATTGTATTTACCAAAGTGCTGCTTTTTTTTACCTTAAAAAATGCCTTTTTTAAATAAGCCAGAAATTGAGCTCTAATAAACAGATTCTCACTAATTAATTGCATTTAATTTACCCTGCAAGTCTGCTTTTGCTCTTTTCAAGGCCTTACATAGTTCTCCATTTCAAGGATATCAAGGCTAATTTACAATATATTATCTTTCATATTTACWCAACAAGGAATTAGTTTTCCTTTCTAACTATTTCTCACAAGTCCCTGTTCATTTTGTGGGCCCTTTCCAGGAAGCTTAAAATAGAAAGCTTTACATTATTTTTAAAGCCATTTAGCAGAAAACTTGAGATCACTCATTTTTAATGTTCAGCAAATAGTTAAGCTTAAGTAAAGAAGTGAAATTGAAGTTGGCAAGTCACATCCCAAGAAAGGCAAGCACTAGTAGGCCCTTTGCATTTGACTTTTTCAAATTCAAAACTTAAAGGGCATCCACCAACAATTACTGCTTTCCACCTGAGAATGATCAAGGTGTATGCAACAAATATAAGGCAAAAACTTCCCTTTAGCAGTACTTTTGGGCCTTTAACAGAACACTGAAACTCCAGGGGAGTGATGGCTGAGTGATGGCTGACCATTTGCTGCACATTCCTGGTTCAAGTAGAATAATTATTAGCAATTTGATAAGCAAAATTAGCTTTATTGTTATAATTTTTTACTGTGATATTCATTTGTCTGTTAGTGAGTTAATAAACTGTTCATAGTCTAGATTTATGGCATTTGGGTGTCATCTCCCTGTACCAACCACACCGATCCATGCTTGCCAGCTGTATGGAAATGTGTGYGGTGTAGTTGTAGGGTCTTGTATTTGCTTCCTGGATCCCATGCTGACCCTCAKTATACCAGATTAAAGCAAACTGGATGAGGTGAAAAGCTGGGCCCAGAAGTAGCTGCTTGATATAGCAACAGGGGCTTTGGGTTCCTGGATAAAATCCCTCATGTTTTGTAGAGGAATGGGGGAATTCAGSTGCCGCACTAGGGAGCAAAATGGCAGGTAGGAGGGAGAAGTGGTTTAAGGAAAGATGTGCAAAACACTTCTTAACAGATCACTGGTCTCCACACTTGTAGGGAATGACAGACTTACAAGTTGAGTTGTTTGTTTAGAAGCAGATTTAGAAAGCAATTGAAATTAAGGGGAAAGGCTAAGAATTTTCAGTTGTAACACACCACTCAAAATTCAATTTTTTCTTAAAAGAGACTGTAAAATACAGTTCTGTTAAAAAACCTGAAAATACCTACTAGGCTGTGTTTAGAACTAAAAATACCAGGCAGAATAAAGACTTGCAGGGCAAAAAAAGAAAGACAAGGAGACTACCAATACAGAAATTCAAGTAAAAGGACCCACTTCAAGTGGAGTTCCAGAAGGTCAGTTTAGTCTTCCTAACAGGAACAATGCTCTGCAAACCAGAAGGGTGCTGAGGAGCACACAGCGTGTTGAAATTTCACTGGGACAAGGTCCACTTGGRAAGAYRAAAAAAAAGAAAACAAAACAAAAACCAGGCAATGAACTAGAGTCAGTTTTGCCTTGAAGAACTTGTAACTCTCATGGAGAAAGTAAAAAGATTCAGAGGCATTCTGGTGTATAGAGCTTTTCTTCAACTTGTTAACATGAAAAGGAATTTTCTGAAGAAATTCTTTAATAAACAAGACACTGGAGAGAATTTGGATATTAGRGATGAGAGTAATTTGTTCAGTCATAAATTACTATTTATGAGACACTAAAAAAAAGAAATTAGAGCAGTAAGTTGCAAGCTGTAGAAGTTGAGTACAATGCAGTAAGAAACAGAGGCTTGCAGGAATATGTGCAAAAAAGAGGGGAACTAAATACATACAGGAGACTGGAAAAATGTTAAAAYAAATTTGTATTATGATTTGTGGCAACATWTGACARAACTGTACTCCACAGAAATTGTATYTTGATTCACTTGAGCAAAAAAAMAACATGATTTTTGGATATGCACCTTAAGTATTAGATGAGRTTGGTCAATTGGTTGTATGTGCAAAGGAAAGATCTGGAAAACCTAATTCCTTTGCAAAATTAGGCTGATCAGGGAGGAATGAGGGAATGTCAAGATGGATGTTAAGAATTTGTAAGAAAAAGTTTGTGAAAGAACTAAGGAGCTGTACTCATGCAAACAGTTAAAACAATGCCAGAGCACATATGTCAGAGCTCATATTAAATGAAAATTAATCTGTTGACTTACTGTGGGGATAAAGAAAGCCCTGGATACAAACTGTGGAAGTAACTATGTCCGGTCCTGAAGGGAACTCCTGCTGACCAGCCTTGATTAGTGGGGAAGATTTTCAAGTAGGGAGTTCAAGGATGAACTTGAACCAGGAACCCTTTTCTGAATTTAAARGTGTCGAGATAATACTGTCAGATGACGTGTTTCTGTGAAATCATTGCAAATTCTTGCAGCACCTATGCCTCAGAACTATGGTGACACCTGAAGATTTTAAAGCTARTTAAGTTTTTCATCAGAGATACACACTGGACTCATGCCACAACTGTGTTGGACCAGCAAAAGTTCAGCTGGTCCYGTTGATGATGACCATCAGCGGATAAATAACTAGGAAAAACAAGCATGGCAAGAATATAWTAGTAAGTTCCTGGAAAATTCTTTTCCTCTGATTCATAATCTTAGGAAGCATTCTTTCTCAGGATATCCCCAAGTTTTAAGTTGCTTTYGAAGAACGAGAAACTTTAACATCCATAAAAATCATGCAACGAGTTCCACCACTTGCACTTGTGGGAGTGAAGACATTCACGTGTTTATACTAGAGATGGTGAAAAATCATTCTCTACTCAGCATGACTGCTGCTTATTATTTTACCAAAATACTTTGGTCACCTGAGAAAAACGTCTTTTCCAAAATTAAGAYTCCTGCACCAGTGACTTGTCCTTTGCATAAGAGCACTTTTGTATCTTTTATCATCCTTGTTGTTCTCCCTTTCCTTTTCCAATTCTCTCATCAGCTGTGTAGCAGTGAGTAGGGACAGGCTGCAACATGGGGAACAAAACTGTTAACAAAACAGCATTCAAAATCATTTTTACTAGAACTTGTGTGTTCTTAAATAGTTTCCTTTTTTTGCCCTACTTCAAGAGTATTTTAACACTTTTGCCAATGAAGATTTATGATCCTTTTTCCTCATTTGGACACAACTCTCATTTCTGATGGATTAATTTTTTCCAYCTTAAAAGAAAAACAGTGAAAAAATCCCAACCTAAAGCTTTCACATACTCAGGAAATTCTAATCAACAGGCAGAAGTCATTAAAAGTGGAGAAAAGACTACCTGTAACTACARGTTGCCAATGTAAGGCAGCTTGTATCCAAGAAAGCTTTCTATGGATACTTAATATGACCATGTAAACCCAGACCTAKTGATGAGATATATGAGATCAGGCTTCTTTTGGTGACTGGTGAGCTGGTATCCTGRAGCCCATTGCTTTTAGCTTCTGTGGACACAGCAGTAAATGCCTGGGGTGTTTTTGTCAGGTCAGAATTCCASAGAGATATTTTTAGTTCAAGCAACCATTTTCTCCAACAACATGAAGTATGCAAAAGCAGCATAGGTTWAAAGTTAAATAACATTAATTGTCACCTCACAGTAGTTATTTGTGCTCATGTCTTTCATCAGACACTTCATAGGAACTGTTACAGAACCAGTTTTATAACCAGGATATTATTTGGTTTACCATTTGTTGGYTGAGGATGTATGGAATCAATCCTGACATTTTCTTCCTTTTAACTGACATCCAGGAAAAACAGAAGTACTTACAGAACGGTTAAAGAGAACATAATGCAAATGTTACATTTCCCTAGCAAGAATATAGAATATATGGCAAAAGCAAAAAAAACCCCACCTGATTCTGTGTAAACAGGCAGAATGCACAAGGTGATACTATGAGAGCATCTGGCCAGAGGGCTGCTCCTCCTCATACGTACAGATGAGTCTTAAGGCTTTTTGCAAACAGCTTTTTGGAGCACATGGGCAGTTTGCACCTCTTACGTATTTTGTGGTATAACTGGAGCATATAGCTCCATGGTAGAGCTCCACTCTAAGAGGAATATGGTTGTTTTAAAGAGAGTTTGAGAAGTGGATCTCAGTACCATGCTCTCTGCAAGGCCAGGCTTCCTTACACTCACAAATGATCAATCCTAACAGCTCACAGCTGATCAATGCTATCTATTGAACAGGTGCCCAAGTTCCTGGAGGTATCCCAAACTTCTTTTGCCATCCAAATTGCTGGTATATCTGATAGTAAAAAAGGAATGTATTATTACATAGCACTACCCCTCTAGCACTGGCATTAACAGTGCTTCTGCAGAAGCAGATGGTTCCTCTGCAGACAAGGAAAAGGCACAAACTGAAATCAAGAAGCAAGGACTACTTGGAAGACTTTGATGAGTACTGCAAAACTCCATTGAAGTTTTGCTTTACTTTTYATTTTCTGTTTTATTTAAATAACTAGCATTGTAGCTAAGAAAGGATTGGAGCTAGTAAGGTCTGATACCATGTAGGGAATTATTACCACTCAGTATTTTTCTGAAACTCAATAAATTCATTTGTGACTAGATTATTATGCTACTATACTATATTACTATATAAACTACTTGGCTTATCTTTGTACAAAAGAATCACAAAAGAAACTGCTTAAAATACCGGCAGTAAGTTTTTCCTCTTTCACTTTAAACATAGTTTAAAGTATACCTTAATAAAGGGACATTCTAATATGAAAATCAGCTTACTATCCTGTAAAACTTWTAAGGAATGACACTTTCCTCCCCTTACAACACTGTAATCTTCCAGTCCAGTCTCAAGTTTGGATGTTCCCTGTAGGTAGAGTTTGTAGTATTTTCACCACCATCACCCCAGAAACTGCAAGTGAAGACTGAAGTCTTTGGGATTTCAACAGATGCTTAAACATAGCTCCTAATGCAACACAAAGAACTTYGATGCTGTAGATAGACCTGAAGTTGGGGTCACTGCAGTTCAGATGCAAGAGGGAAGGRTTTATTTTTTCCCCCGARGAAAATAGAWTTTGCTTYAGAAGATAATCAAAACATGTTAYGTGCAGTCATAGRTTGGAGACAGAAATCATTATTTGAGTCCTCTTGAAAAACAGAGAAAGGATTCTCTAATATCACCCAGTTTCCCAGCAGACCACCTATTGAGGATGAATAGAAAATTCTCCACTTACCACCATTCAGCTTAGATGCAGTAAATTGTACATTAAGTACTAAGCTGTAACCGTAGAGTGGTGTTTTGTCTACATCCAGTATGTTTCTGGGATAGAGTTTGGTCAAGAAATTTGGGAGTCTCAGCCAGCCTCAAATTTTGGAAAGCCCATGTATCCAGTGTGTTTCTGGACCACTCCCCAGCTGCGTGCTCCCCTCTCCATTTTGCCCTTCAGCTGTTTGGTCTGCAGAAGTCAAGCTACCTTACGCTGTAAAAACTCACTTCCCCAAACCCAAGGGCAAAAACAACAGAGAAAGGACCAAACTGTATTATCTGGAGGGGCAGCCTTGATAGTGAGAAAACAAGCATTTAGTACATTTAGTCCAAGGTGTCTTAGTTCAAAGCTGAATTTCACCACRAACTCAGACCATGCAGCTATCTCTGYAAGTTCCTCATTTCACATTACTTAATACCTTCAGGTAYATTCCCTTTCCCCAGTCTTCAGAGATGCTGCTCACCATGCTCACACCTGCAAAGAAAGTGACTTTTCCTAACCAAARCTGTCTATGAAAGCAAATCCTGTATATTCTCAGCACTAATGAACAACACACAAAGATTTATCCTTTTAACTGAGGAAGTAGAGACTGTCATGGCAAACAACTTCCAAGTGTCTACTACCTTACAGCATTCCTTCTTCAGCCTCCTACCTTCTGATCTGATACAGGCCTCCGCTTTAGAAAAAAATTCCTTTCATTCTTTAAGGAAGCATAATTGAACTAAGACATGTATCCTAGACTCAATGAAACAGAGCAACTTCAAACGAAGTTCAGCAACCTTCATACTGGTTTTCAAGTCTACATGCCTTGGGGTCCCATAGATATGCTTCCAAGCAAATACTGTTAATTTTAAGATTATTCTAAGCAACCACCTTCAGTGTAGAATGCACCGAACATATTTGGGTTCCTTGCACTATCAGSTCTTCAATGAATTAGAAGTCCTGGCCTAGTCMCAAGGAATGATCAGCGACTTCTCCCTCACAGGATGCTGAGCTTGTTTCACACTTTCCAAGAATAAAATGCAACTCTGTACAAGGCACTGGTGTACTTTTGGAAGCTCTTTGGACCCATCCTGAACTTGAACATGGAGAGGCTACTGAATTGGCATTGATTCACTCCAGCTTTACAAGTGTARCACCTGTTCTCACTTTGTGCCCTGCATGGAGACATTAAAATCAAGAATTAAATGCAAACTTTGCTAGGAACTTGGCATTTCMTCAAGCATCACTCAATGATGAGGCATCAACAGACCTTATTAAAAAGTTTTTCTTAACTGCCCTACTTTTACCCATCCTCTATGGGATTATTAAGAGCAGTGAGTGGCTAGTATATTATACCATTAAAAGGAGATGGAAAAACTCCTTACCTTCGTGGGGAAAAGTCTGCCTTTGGAACATGTGTATCAGATACTCAAAGCTGGCTCTTACTTCCCTCTAGACAAGGCCATAAGTTCATCACTTCCAAACAGCAATTTTACAAATACCAGCTCTAGGACATCACTCACTTCTCTGAACAGGACATTTGAAATAGCAGCATTAGGCATAGTAACAGAGTTTTTTCCACGAATTTTGTATTTTGCTGTGTTTAAAACTCCTCCCTTACACAGATACAATTTTCTTTTGAAATGTGTATCAAGATAAAGTGCCCCTAACAATTGTAACAGCCAGGACAGGATACTCTTACCTTCTGACATATTATCCAAAGGCCCTGTCTGCTTTTGACCTGGCGTTTCCATCTGGCCAAGATCCATCACCTGACATTCCCCTCTCMTCATGCTGTGGCTGCTAGATGGTGCCTGGCTAACGAGTGTACCTACCTTTCACAGGAAAAGGACAGACAGGTTAGAGGCAGGGAGGATTCTACAAAGCTGTAACATAGTTAAATGAAGTTGTTGTATGTTGTGGTTTGCCAGGTTATTTCCCTATTYTTTATTTAATCCTAGATTAGAAAATTGCCAATAATGTAGTTAAGGCAGATTTGATGGCTGTCTTTTGCCCACGGGGAGATGACTTCTTTTTCAAATTGTTTTATTTCTTTTCTCAGGGAGCAAATAATATGCTTTGTTAAGAGCTTTCCAAAATGCGGAGTATTTGTGAYGTGATCAGTCCTAGGCCAACCTGTTGAATACAAGACAAACCCCCTGGTATTTCTCTGAGGATGAACTCCCTGGCTGTCAACAYTGAGAAAGAACAAGGTATTTACAAAAGACCCTTCAAGTTTTTCTTTTCACCGACACTTTTTGCCCTTCCATATGTCTGAGTCAAGACATGTCCTTTMTTAATGTGACTATTAACTACCATTTTAGTTCATTTGTGAAACCTGAGATCTCTCTACATTATTTTTACCATGTGGTGGAAAGGTAGAAGTTTCAAAGTTATCACATTAATCTCACCTTCCCCATAAGTAAGAATTCCAACACATATGATCTATTTAGATTGCATTGCCCTTACAAAGTGGAGAATATTGTCCTCTTCCTAAACATCTTTGAGGGTCAGACAGAGGATACACGTATTGGGGGGGTGTTTGGGTTTTGGTTCCTGGGGGTTAGTTGTGTCTTCCTCCATCCACCCCCCAGCAGTATATGCATTTTTGTTAACTACAGGTATTCTAAGATTGGCCCTGCTGTTAAACAGGTTCAATTTTTTTAACAGTCAAAAGATTATCTTGATTCTAAAATATATGCCTTTAATTACTTGGCTCTAACTACACCCAGCCAYCTGAACTTACAACCAGAATTGCTAAGTTATTCTATCTTTAACTGAATTAAGAATTTCACTCTTACATGTTTTAATCTTCATGTATAAAGAAGAAAAAGATTGCTTCACAAGAATTTGGAAACATGTAATATACACTATCCGTAACTGTCTCTTGTTCTATATAAAACTATAAAAACTGGAGTTGATCATCATCTAATAATTACTGTAGCTGTTCTTTACTAGCTCCACAGTAAAACTACAGAAGCATTTTAGCACACTTCAATRCCTCCTAATCTGCTTTAGCACAGGCCATCACTGAAGGTAGTCTGTGCACAAACTTGCTGAGATGTTACCACTGCTTGTTATGTCGCAATGCCATCTGTACCTGCATGGCAGGTACACCATCATGAACCTCAAACTGCATTACACACTGGCAGCTTTCATTTGCCAAAAAGCTTAGTAAGCAATGTTTTTTCACTAATCATTTCTGTATACTCCATTCATTACTCAATGAAAGCAGTACTATCTAGAAATGTTACACTTGAGGCAATAAATTCTCAATGCCATTAAGAAAATAAAGCTGTTTACTTGCTAGTGGAAACCTGTACCGATTTTAACAGTTAACCTAAGAAAAGASCAACTAGCTCAAATTAACTACTACAGCCTGAGACTTACTGATCAGTTCAGGACATATGAATATTAACGTCACTTTCTTGGATAGAAGCATGGCCACCTGAATTGCTTAAACAAAAACAAACCAAATTTCAGGTTAGTGTAAGAATAGGCAAAAATGTGAACTGCCATTTATTACACCATTCCCACTGTAAGGCCACTTCTATGCAAACCCAAGCCGCAAACGCCAAATCCAATGGATTTCAGACTTTACAGATCCTTCTTAACTGGAAGATTGATCTCACTGGAGTTAATCCCACAATGAGTTGKGTGTTTTTTCCTCAGAGGTTGTGTTAATATTACAAGAACATGGTGGAGCAAGGCACTGCTAATGCTTGAAGCCACCTAAGCCTTGCTATACCATCAGGTCTTCCAATAAGAGACGTTATGACCACATGTCTGTTTAGATCCAGGCCTAGTCTTCTGTTAGCATGAARCCCACATCAGATTTCTGCATCTGCAAATTCTGACAGATTTTGACAACATATATATGCCAGTTTTCTTCAAAGCAGCTTTTAAGCTTCTCCCTAATTGAAAAGCAAGTGTAAATGATCACACTTCTGTAACTGTATAACAAATACAGGACAGTTTCACTAGACTAGTTTAAGGCAGTTACACACTGATCACTTCCTGGTGAAAGACACAGTTGTCACTGTTTGTATTCTGCTAGAAGTATCAAGTTAAGCACACATACAAAACTCAAATTCTRTGGAAAATTGTGGACTGGAAACAGGTTGGCTTTTTAAACAACTATTTGTACTAGAAGAAAAAACATTTAATTGCAATATCCAAAGGAAGCCTTTGACCACAATCTGAAACAAGAACAGTCCTTTAATAGCCACTTCAGCTTTCCAGATGCAGGGACTACGTATTTTTATCTGTCACCTCAATACTGTAATGTGAAAATCGTCTTTGAATTGTAATACACATCTGCATAATGAAAAGATTACTTACAATTTAATTTACGCTAGCTCTCACCAATGTTTAATAATACTGTTTCATTCTACAGTCTGCTGACATTGCTTCTTAAGAAAAGCCCTGATTTACTAATRGGACATCTATAAATTTATCTTTGTCAAATTTCCAAGGAGGAAGCTTTTTAATCCCAAATTCATTACACTTAGTAATAGTAGTTAGTGGTTCTTTTTAAATAACCATTATGAGTAACAGAATTAGGTACATTTCTCATCCCACTAAAGAAAAAAAAATCTGAAAACTGTTACTTTAGATGGCAGAACAATACTTGAAAGCACGACACCCTGAAGTATGAACTCAGGATACATTCCATTCCTGGCTTTCAACAGACGACTTCTGTTCATGTAAAATCCCTTAAACTACTATGATTACTAACCCATTACTCTAAAAATAGATACTGAATTATCTATGAAGCATTTAAGACATTTTTAGATCTGAAGTATTTAACACTGAACAGTGCCAGATTACACTCAACGTTCACTTGGCACTGAAGTGGACACACTAACATTAAGAGTTAAAATGCATAGCCTGGGTTAATCGCTGTAGATAAGGAATCAATTAAGTTGGATTTTAGGTAATGCAAGTAATTTAAGTACTAGAATGTCTATTTTTACTTACCATTATCTTCTGTGCAGTCAAAATACATAGACTATCCTACTGGCTGTGCAGCAGAACTAAGAGTACATTTCATAACTTCCTTAATGCAAAGAAAACAAGAAGTAAGATTCCATGTCTTTTCTACATGTTAGTGACCAAAGAAAGTACATTGTCACACTAACTGTGCATAGGGAACTGTCACCAATAATCAGCCAAATGAATAATTCTTAGACTATGGGGAATTGGATTTTTGACACTCCTAAGTTTTACCTGAATGACTGAACACAAATATTGACTTTAGAGTGGACACCAAACTTCATGAACAATTATCTGAACTGAAATGTATTTTGCAACTAAAACTTTCAATCTGCATTTAAGTAYGTATTACCTACATGTTATGACTGTGTTTTCTAGACTTCACACATGCTTTTATTYTACAATTTWTTTTAAGCTTCTACCAGGTATCTGGAAGTCTGACCATCTAAAGAAGCTTTTGTGAAGATAGCTTTAAATAAATCACATAACCCAATGTATCCAGATGAGCTCAGCTGTGCAGCATCTGTTCAGGAGTTGACCATTTAAAAATATGCATTTTGTAGAAAAGCTAGTAACAAGTTATATACTAGCACGAAAAAGGTATCATTACATGAGACAATCACCCCTCTCCAAACTGCCAGTAAACTAACAAGTTAGTCCTAATATCACTTTACAGCWAATCTCTCTTTTGTAACAGACAAGGGGGGCATCAAAGCAGTCATTCTTTCCTCCAGTGGATTTTTTGTCATAAGTAAATATACATTTGCAAACTCTGACCAGATAACTGTGAAAATCAGGCTCCTAGAAAGATTTTAACATCAGTTTGTAGGAAGCATTTATTTGTACTAGATGGCTGTAAAAGTGACAGTAACTTATTCCTTCTTCCTCCACTACYTATATTAAGGATCAAGGAAATCTTCAGTTCAACTACCACTGCTATTGCCACATCTCATTTTTATCTGACAGAGCAAATGGCAAAGTACAACCTGGTGTTTCCTATGCCTAACTAATTCAACTAGTTAGCCCCAGACAAGAGATGTCATGTGCTGGTGTTAATTCAGCAAGACACTCAATGAAGACAGACTTTTATGTCCTTCAAGTCCATATAGTCATAAAGTCAGGAATCATAAGCTTCAGGGCATGAACACAGACTCAAGCTTGCACTTCAYCCATTTCAATTGTCCAGAAACTGTCAAGTTCACTGCCTTGTTGCCTACTTCAAAACTTGCTGTTCCACTTTAAACAATTAATATTTTCCACTAATATCCCACTAATGTGAGGGAATAACAGTCTTAATGTTGTGCAGTGTATCAATTTAAACACACTCTTTTGTGAAAATGCTCTGTGTGTTTATATCCATGTTTCCTTTCCGTTTTTCTAAAAAAAAAAAAAAAAAAAAAAAAAGCCTCCCCTCACTGGCATATGGAAGCACTAAAATAATTGCTAGGCTGAACAGAAAAGTTAAGCCTCTGAAGAATAATCAAAGGCACAAGGGAATAAAAAGTTGCAGCCATATATAATATTTCTATCCTGAAGTTGGGAATCCTGCCTTTACAGGACACTACCACTTATTTTAGATTATGTCATGCCCCTCGCCCCCAAGAAGAACAAAGTTAGTATTCCTTATTTTAGATTTTAAAGACAGTATTTACATAAGAGTTGTACAACACAGAAATTCAGAAACTGATCTTAGTATCTTATTGTAATAACAGCCTTCCTCCAACAGTAAAAACACAAACTAAAGTTCTGAATCATAAAAAATCTCCTCTTTAAAAACTGGAAAGAAAAAAAAAAGTACAGTTGCATGTCCTATATGAAAACTTTTAAACAAAAATGAGTATTAAAACAAGAGTAAAATTTAAAAAGCTGTGTATTGGAGTGTTTATAAACCAGAAGTGTTAAGCAGCAGCGGTTTCCGGTTTCTTATTAAATTCAACTAGACTTGGARTTTAGAAACACATTATAAAGCAATGTGGAACTATAATACTTAGGCACCTTTGCAGGTGTTTCAGTAAAGAAAGCCTCCTATGAGAACAAACAGAGRCAGCACATCGTATTAAGTCAAAACTTGCCTTCAACACGCCAAAAAGAACTGTGTCATATGTTCATTTGTCATCAAAGCACCCCCTAAGAGATGCATTATTGCTGTAGAACATTTCAAGTTTACCAACACCCAAGTGCAACCAAACTGATGTTGTATATATGCACTTGCCCATTCTCACCAGTATGCCCACTTAWTGGTTTTTCTTTAAACAGTCAAATTTAAAGCTTTGAAAAATAACATTCTTTTGATTTTAGGTTTTTTTTCCCACATATTATTCACCACATGCAATTTAGTTTTCTGATAATTTTTCTAAAAAACTGCACCAATATCAGAACAGTGCAAATCATATTTAATTGTAAAAGTTATAATGGCTTGAGTTCATAATTAGAGGGAACACTGTCAGGATCTTGGTATTTTGCTCACTCACCATTGCTTGCATTTCATTAAAAACTTTCCTGCCAATTTTGCTTTTTTTTTCTTTCCCTTAAAATAGTCATCTCCCATGCTTTTATCAGAGCTGAAATTAGGGATTTAGTCCACAATTTCAACATACATAGTGCCTTAGCTGCAATGTTTTTATGCACTTCCATCTACTGTTACAATTCCATAAATGTATTATCCCCCACRACACGTTTCCAGACTAAGAACTAGTCACTAGCACTTGTGATCCAACAAGTGTTTGAGGTTTTTCAGCAATGGAGAGATTTCAAGATTAAGAAATCTGAGGACTTTCCCTCTCCTGCAGCCCCCAGTGTTTCATTTCATAGCAAGTTCAAAATTGGTTTCCACATCTTGACAGTGTTCCTTATAAAACCGTATGACAGTAAAAGTGCCAGTAGGCATGGCAACCTCTTTGAAGGGAGCATTTAAACTCCTTGGCACTGGGAATGCCAGCACCAAGGATTACATTGAAATTCAAAGTTATACTTAAGGCTACAATTAGAAAACCCACTTTCCATAAGCCTAATTTCTCTAAATAAATTTGAAAATTCAGAAGCTAATGCAACTGTTAAGTTTTACACTCAAATTTGAGGAAGAAATTTCTTTTCTTTAGCAAGGGCAGTATATGAAACTCTGGTAGCAAATGTCTCTTAAGCATTGACTACTCATTTCACCATCATTCACTTACTTTGTCTTTAAGTTCAAAACTGGCAAGGCACATTTACATATTCCAATGAATACTTGACAATTTTTAATTACACTTTATGTCCCAGCTATCCCAGTAATTGACATACAACATACTAAAATGGTTTATTAAGATAACAAAAAAAAAAAATCAATTAATGTGAAAACATACAAGCTATTGGCAACCACTATTCTAAAAATTATGTAAATACAAGTAAACATACTGAAATGTGTGCGATTCTAAGTTTTTAACCAGAAGATCTCTGTACTAACACACATTTATATTAATGACACATAAAAAAAATAAAAACTTTATTACAAAAATAAGTTACACTCGCCTCCAGCTTACAGTATAAAACAATTTTATTTGCAGGAATGCAAAATGATTGTTTGCCATGAGCATTTTCAACATATGACATGTCTAATTTTGTTAAAATTTGCATTTACTGGGGGAACTGGTGTGTATAAAACCTTAATTAGGTATAAGCTTCAATTTTCATTGTGGTGCCTATGGGTATGTAGTATAACTGCAGTATCCCTTTGTGAAGGGGGTTAAGGGAACTCTTTATGCCA
>CADDXX010000251.1:182360-344860 GCA_902810485.1 Alauda arvensis | reverse complement strand
AAGCAAAGGAATTCATACAGATTAGGAATTCTGACAGCCACAAGGGATTTCAAATAGTAAAAACACAATGTAAAACGCTGCTTCTTACTGATTGAATAGTCACATGTAGGAAAGCAGGTAGGATTACTAACTATAATAWTGTACAAATCAAATCAAATCTGTAGTTATGAGGAAGTAAAAGTAAAGGGTTTTTTGCTACTGTAAATGTAGTGCAAACTGCAAATTATATCCAAGATCTTAAGATGTCACTCTTGTCAAATAACTGGGATACAGACTTAACAACATACATATCCTTCTACTCCCACATCTTTTGGAATCGCAGGAATATTAAAAACCCTTACAATTCAGTAATTAACGGTGTATTCAAAACCAGAAAATGCCTGGAGTTAATCAAACTTGCTGCTTTCCTACTGCYTTAACAGCTCAGAAAAACAAAGGAACACAGAGAATTCCCAAACTTCTGCCCAAGAGGCATTACCATACCTCTGCCTAGAGAAATAAGAGACAGTCCTACTGTACCTACCTCCACAAATGAGACATGCACATCCTAAACAAAAAAAGCAGCAGGGATGCAGATAATATACAGCACGTGAATATTACAGGTGACATGGGACAGAAGACTCCCAGTGTTATCAACACATGCGTGCTACCCTGAAGTAGTAACACTGGGTATAAGAATCTGCAGTGAAGAGTTGGGTGGGAAGCAAGAATCACACAKCATTATTCAAGTGCATTTTAAAAAAACTTCTTTTTCATCACTGGAGACAGGCCATTATTACATTCTGAATACTGAGCTAGCAAATCCGTTTGTATATTGCAGTAAGAATGTTTTTTTGTGATTACTCAAATTCAATGTGCGAAAGCTTATCTCCTATCAGAGACAACACAACCATGCCAACAACTGCCATGTTGAGAGGAAAACTGTGACACTTTCAACTGCCTTCTATACTTTTAATTAATGAACAGGTATTGATGGTGGCATTGCCAAGATGCAGAATACAAAGCAAGAAGTACAGCTGTATCAGCAAAAGATTTAAGCAGAACAGAAGAGGCCTGCCTGGCACAGAATGGAAGCCAAAGAAAAAAGAAGAAATTCACTTCTTACAGTAACACCAGATGCCCATGGAAGAACAAAGGGCTAATAAAGTTACGAGAACTATAAGCAGGGCAAACTTAACCAATTCCATGTGTACAGTAGGTCACCATGTGGAGATCTCTATTAATCTTGCAACCTCACTATTCCATCTTCTTGGATGCTGCACAACAGCACTTCCAAGTTATTTTTGGAAGTAAGGTGGGGGAGGGAATACGGTTAAGAAAGCAGGAAGATATCCAAGAAAAACATATTGAGAACATTAAGAACACACCAGCAAGAAACTGCCTTTTTTTTTGTTTTGTTTTTAACCATGTTCAGCATTTATTAGTGCAAGATCTCTATCAGTATGAGTTCACAAGCTTTGTGGGCAGATGTATCCTCTGRAAGTGGCAGGAAAGAATATCAGGATCCTCCTTTCAGTAGGTACTTTATTAAAGAGGGGGTGCTGTATCAATACTACTAAGCCTGCTGAGAGGAACACACAATGCTAAGTTCATCCATGTGACATCACTGCAGAAGTACTGGGAAATTTAAAATAAAAAGTGAGAAGTATGYATGTTTCATGACCTTCAGGCAGTCCCTCCAGTGCTCTCACACCCAATAAGCAGAGCAAGACAGTACCTAAATTATCACTAAACACCACTATTATTTTTGTGCAAACAAAAATGAATCCAATATTTTTCAGAGAAGCCAGAAAACCTGTATACACTACAGTATATCTACTAAAATACCCAGATGTTCAAATTTGACAGGATTGTACACGTCTTTCAGAAGTAATACAACATAACTACATGCATTTACACTTACATCTGATTTTTAGCCGCTTGTCTCTGRGCTTTCCGTTCTTTCCTTTTTTGATCTGGTGGCTTAGCAAAAACAATTTCAATGTTTTCTCCCTCTAAATCTTTGCCATTCATTTCTTCCATTGCCTGAAGGAATTAACCAGACTTTAAATATACTTCCAAGCATATTTGAATTTATTAATTTTGTTCTATCTTTTAGAGTATGCATTTTAAAATTTGTTATCCAGAGCTAAATTAACAATATAAAGCTAAAAAAAAATTAAACAATCACACAGCATAATACTATGGGTTCCAGTTATGCATTTCTTCTGAACTTGGCTCTCAAACCCAAKACTTCATGTATCAGTTTAGAATTCTTCCCCTCAAAACTGAAAACAGGCTTCAAGCTGTTACAATTAACAAAGTGACAGAACTGTCCACTGAAAGTGCACATTTTGTAATCCATGAATAAATTCCTAATGTCAGCACASATGCAAACAGTACTAAAGCTAGAGCTCAGTATATTCTGCTATTCCTTTAATTAAGTTGTAACGAGTATCATTTTCAACCAGAAGCCAAAACTTAAAGACTCATTCCGATCACAAGGAAAAAACAAACAAACCAACTACAAAAAACCCCAACTCCTCACCACCACCTCCCCACAACCCCCTAAAAACAATGCAAAACAAACAGCAAACCATCAACTCCTTTCCCCACCCTCCCTGCCATGTACAATTCTCATGGGCTACTCTTATTACTGCAAGTTAATTTTGAGCAGAGGAATCCTAAGGATTCTACCACTTCTAGGGACTCTATACTGCTAAGCCCTGCCAGGATGTATCTTACTAAAACTGTTCCACTCTTCCCATCATCTTCCTAAGCGTCTGCTTTAAGACATATGGATATGTAAGAAAAACTGAATCCCCCTGTAGCCTACATCCACCCACAGAACATAAAAAAATGGACACACTACAGGCAGGAGGGGAATTACACTCTCCCTTCCTTAACAACACATGACATCGAGACTGGGCTAGCAAAATACAGGAATTACAACTACTAAATTGTCCAGCACCCCTCATTAAAAATAAAAAAAAAAGAAAAAAAGAGAAGTGTTTATTCCCTGAAAAATAAATAAAATCATTAACGTAAGTTTTTATCACCTGCCCTAGAGAAACTGCTTTCAATTTCTACCAATAATCAATACTTTGGTGAGAGGATTGTTCAACTTCTCACACTTGAGTTTCAAATGGTAACAACATTAGTATCTTAAAAGCTCATCTGCAGAATTACTCATGAAAGGTGCAATATYCACTTTTCAAACTAGGATTGCATCATCCTAGGAGACACCCAGAGTGGACAAAGTTATCAGTGACAATGTGCTATCATTTCTCCARACCAAGCTTTTTCTCAAGTTAGAAGAARCATTCAGCTTCTAACAACACTACTTACAACACAGAGAGTCACAGTCCTCTTCACTTACCTTTACAGCACCATCCCGCTCATCAAAATGAATGAAAGCATAATCTTTTAGCTTCTTCACTCGTTCTAGCTTTCCAAATTGACTGAAGGCCTTTTCTAGGATCTCCTCTGTTACAGTGTTGGCAAGATTGCGTACAAATAAAACTTTCACCTAAGGGGGACAAAAAAACCAAAAAAAAGGACTTAGAAGTATGATCTAATTTCAAAATGCAAAATGAAGCTTTGCAAGTTACTGCTATTGGCAGTACTGAAAAAACATCATTACATTTCTATACAGCATTTTATATACAYAAACGAATATGTACATTTAAATAGTCACACAGCACGAGTTAGCTCCARAACTCCCTGACAGAAATATTCAATCTGTTATCAAACATGATTACATAAGTATTAGTATCCTGAAAGTCAATCCAATTTGTGTTAGCRTGATCCTAGCAGCAGTTATCTTCAACCCAAAACACTATTAAACTTGAGAGAAGGTAACCAGAATTGGTTACACACAAAACAATTAACTTATCAAAACATTTATTTGTTTAGACAGGCTTTTGCTCAGTTATTTGCAGAACAGTCATCACTGTAATATCTAGGTCAGAGGTGACAGGCCTGCAGCTTTCAAGCTGCTTAACTTGTGGTTCCCATGCTATAGCTACACCAAGCACCAAATGTCAGGACTGAGCTTGCCTGAGGGCCACTCAGTGACCTGAAGCCACTGCTAAAAGACAGAACTGCAGACAGAAGGGGATACTAAGGCTGACACTGGCCAGTCACCCTTCAACTTTCTCTAAAGTCAAACTGTGCTGTTCCCTTGAGAAAGAGTCACCCCCAAATAACTCTGGAAGTTTATTCCCTCCCCTTGCTAAAGCACRCAATACAACTCTTAAGCTACTCGAAGACTGCTCTGCAGCTTCTAAAATCAGAAAGGCAGGTAATCATCCAACTGCTGACTGCCTGCCGYGGACTAAATCATCAATACGAAGTTTCATCAATGACCAGCTGCACAGGATCAAGGAAAATCTAGAGCAGTCTGACAAAGGCTTAACCTAAATCCTTACTTAACATAGCAGACAACATATACTGAAAACCAGGAATCACCTATTAGTGACCTGACAGTATTGAAAGATTCATCCTCATGTCCATGCCTAGGCTGCACTCAGTGACGGGACATGTGCATGTTTACATGATGTCATCATGTGTTCTCACAACTTACAGGACTCTTCAGAGCTTGTTGAGAGGAGTTCCTTCCATGTGCTGGCACCATGCTCCGACAGTTTAATCACCTCCTACTGCCAAGGAATGCTCAGTCTTACCTTCCTACAATGCAGCTGCCCATCAGCTGCAAGACCTACAACTTCTTCTTACATCCCCTCTGCTCCTACTGGTTTCAAATTAGCTGATGACATCAAATAAACACTGCATATGGCAACACCGACTCCTGATCCTGAAGGTCAACACAAATAACACAAGGTGTGAAAGGACCAAGGAAAGCATGCTTCGATTTCTGAAGCAGAGCCGTACTCTACTCCCACCACAGGAAAATTCAATAAACCCAGACACCCTTTTTGGAAGAACTGCTATGTAATTAAGATACAAAAAAAAGCCAGGACAGACTTCCATAAATCTGTCTCACTCACTAGCTGAACTAGGACAGGATGCAGAATTTGGAAGAAAAGATACTASAGACCATAAATCCAACCCAGTGTATCAACTCTAGACTTTGGCAATAGTTACTCCTGCTGATTCTCAGGAGATCRTAAGTCATAGCCAACACCACAAGGAAAGCTGTTTCCTATTATGTATTAAGCTTCTCCTACATGTCTTGATGGTAAGAGCAACCTTTATTTATTGTAACCCATACATAATAACCATTTTTAGTAAAAYATCCTAACTGCTACCTTAACCTCATTCCATGGAAATGAATTACAGAAGTCTTGTGATGTAATCAATGGGTTTGAAAACTGCTAACTTTTAAAAAAATGTTCCATRTTCTTGTTCTTTAGAAAAGCATGAAAACCAGAACCTCACAAGGAACCGTAAGTAGCCTAATAAGTCCATGATGACTGACATGATTAAAAACTAGAGAATAATCACTATTTTTAAAAGATGCACTAATATAGTTTTTTTAAAGAAATAAAAAAGCAACTAATCTAGATTTTCCCAGTGTAGACAAGTCCATTAATCTCTAAGAGCTGAAATTTTTTAACACCTTTGCTCATGTTACTGATTAGAAGTGTAACTGAAGGAGTCAAAGATGATCTAAAAGCTATTAGGAAGGTTAAAGAATAGGTTGAGATTAGATGAACCCATTTTTACTCCACTTAAGCCAGCTAAAAAGGGAGGGAAGGGGGGAAAAAAAAAGTCCTCTTCATTAAAGCTCACACATTATTACACCAAGAATCCATAAATATTCCTAACAAGCAATATACCCAGCACCAGCATTTTGTTTTAAAGGCAGAACTCACATTTWAAAAACTGCTTAAGATTAGACTATCCCAAAACTTCTGGTATCTGCTCCTTTTCCTCCTCTTACCTACAGCACAAACACTTCAGGCCACATTCTCCAAGGGTTACTAGCCCTGTCTCTTGTCCTGTAATCTGCCAGACAGCCACAAGCATAAGACTTTATTTAGCTGCTTAACCTGCCACTCCAGAACGTCCTCTGCAGCCTCAGCCATCCTACAGAAATCAAGTAAAACATTAATAAATTTAGCTAGACTACAGGTGTAAGAGGCAACAAAATGACACTTAAGAGAAATTAAACTATCAACACAGCTGCTTATGAAGCTGGAAAAAAGTTCACTTTGGACTAGAAGTTAATATATTAACCAATTATACTCTGATCTGTTAGTACAAGCACTAATCTCCTGTAGCACATCCATGTATCTTGAGAATATAGCTTCATCTCTCATCATGTTCAAGCTACTTTGTATTTAAACTAACAGTCCATTTAAATGACAAGTATTTACCCATACAGTATTCTCAACAAAATTTTGTCAGAAGGACAAAGGAAAAGAGACTCCAGTAGACATTTCAGAAATCTGAATTAGTAGGTGTCCATGTACTGATGAAATAACATGCCACTTCTAGAAGATTTAGAACACTGTTCACCTTCTGGCTACGTATGAGAATTTGTCTTCCTTATAGCTTGCTCTTATGGACTTGCTCTTCTAGCAGTCTTGACAAGAAAACTGAAGACCAGATGATTATTCTGATAAAAGCAACCTATTTCTCCTAGTCACAGTTTGACACAGAGCCTTCTACCATAGCAATGTGCAAGATGCCATGGGTCAATAGCTTTCCCTTTGCTCTGGACTGACAGTAATCAGAAGCAGTGACAGCCAACCTGCAACACACATCCAGGAGATAACTGACTGCAGCAGCAGCCCTGCTGCTCTTTCCCTCAGGAGAAAGGGAGCAAGAACAGAAAGTAAACCTTACACTTAAGAGTCAGATACAGTCAGCTTCCGCACAGGTACAGCAGGTGGCCAAGAAAGATTGGAGTTGATACTTCCTTTGTTGCAAGAATAAACTAAGGGACACAGTAAGGAAGGTCAGACACCAATGATCATCTCAGTTTCTGTCTTCAGACACAAGCCAGATGTTCTCTACTTTTTCAGTTATCTTATTCATAGAGCCTCACTTTTCCATACATCTTCAACCCAAGCTCCACGTCCTATCTTTGGCATATGGCACTAGATGTATGCACGTTGATTTTTTCCATGTTTTCTACATTTCTTTCTTTTATTTCCATGTTTCTTCTCTTTTCATGTCCCATTTCAAATACAAATTAATAGAACCTATTAACACATTCAAAACAACTGTACAGTAAATGAGGCAAATCACAGTCAAGCTTTAATTTCTTTGGTCTTTCACTCTGCACATGTGTAAACTTACTTAGGAGAGATGCTTGATGATGTCCCCTATCATTTCCTTTCCATCTATTTTGTTTTATCAGCAGAAATTCCTGCTTACTTATTTTAACAATTTGGTGGATTAGGTCTCTTCTCTTTTGAGCCACGAAATTAAACATATAAGCTGCCATATTTAGGAAGTGCCACCTTCCACAAATTTGACCTGCAAGACTCTTTTCCCTGCTGCTGACAGTCTGTCATACTGGGCAAGAAAAATAAAGTCTGCAGACACGATAGTCCAAAAGCTTCTGTAATACCTGTATTACAAAAGCAGCTTTTTCCCTAAAATGAGCCCCCTCCCCAACCCTTTTCCCTTATGGCTCACCAAAGAGGAGATCCCAGCCAAGCTATCTTACTAGGTCCATCAAAGTAGGACTCCAGCAAGTGACGTGTCTCAGATGAGAGTAAAAGCACAGACGAAAAGCAAGCAAAGAGAAAGAGATAAGGATATGGGCTAGCTAGGAGTTTCCATTAAACAACTCAGCTACACAACACAACTGAAAAAGACASGGTTGGGCAATATCTCATGGGGGGAGGAAAAAAAAATCAGGTAGTTTGTTTCTGGCAAGATACCACGCACACGTATAAAACAACTGCTACAACGTACTTTGAAGTCTTAACAGTCCAGACTTCAGCTTCACCTCAATATCCAAAATATTGCCAGTCTAGATATAAAAAGGAATTAACTCCCCCAAAATAGAAACGACTATTGAGATCCATGTACAAGCTAATTACCTAACTTCCCAGAAGTAACTGCTAATGGCAACAATGAAAATACATTTGTGTACATTTGAACACAAACATGTTCTAATGCTGAAGTGATACAACTCCAGGTTTAAAAGGAATTAAGGCTTGTTCTGTGATGATACCTCTATTTCTGTCCTTCCAAATACTAGGGTACAAAACCATTTTAGCTCTAGGAGTCATCACCATTACTTCCAGGTAAAAAATTAACTACGTCATCCCATGTATAATTTTGGCAAGAATTACATTCACTGTTCAGTCTTGGGAACACAAAACAAGAAAAGGCCACACAGAGTTTTTAAAGCCACATAATTTCTGAGGTATATTCCTTTTTTATCACCACACCTACAACATCTCTGTCAAGAAGGCCGAAAGATGTTACTTAATTTTAGGCTCATGCCAGGAAATACCTAATTAAAAACAGAGCACTTTCAGTGTACTATGGTCCCCTTATAACTTTATTACCTTTGCCATGACTTCAGGATCTGGGTCTTCTATAGGGTCAGCCCATTCCACTGTAACAACATTTCCCCAGACTTTCACTTTGCCGCTCATTAACCTACGCCTGGCCTGAGCAGCAGTTTTGTGATCTTCATATTCAAGAAAGCAGAAACCCCGGTTCTTTTTCTTGTCATCAGGCTGATGATACAATATGACATCTGTGAGACCCTCTGAAATTAAATAAAGTATTTATTTGTTATGCTTTCAATCCATTGATTTGCTTTATGAAGTGCAGGTTGTCTTTGTAGCTATGGAGGAACACCCTTTCTCTAACTGAATGGAGGAGACTTAGGGGCAGCCAAAAGCTTTGATTTGCCGATTCTGCTCTTAAACCCCTCAGATACAACACTTAGCAGTGTGTGTTTTTTTCCATAATGTCTAAACAACAAGAGATATAAGCTGCATGACTTCAATACCTAAAAAGTTTATTGCTCAAAAGAACCTGAAGTTTATCAGGCAGTAACAGAGAAAGTCATCAAACAGTGCCTTTGCAAGTTCAAATATTATCAAAGAGAGGTCCTTAAATTTTAACAATTATAAAGCACAGAACCAGTTGCATTCTTCAGCTTGCTTCAGTTTTGCCTTGAGAAGTTTAAAAACATCCATTACTATTGAAATTATTAAACTTTTAATTCAAATTTCTTTGAACAGATTTTTTTAAACATTACACTCTTACTCCACAGGTAGAACCACCCATCTAGTCTAATTACAAATATCTCAGCCCTCAGCAAAACAATAGCTTTAAAAAAAACCCAAGCAAACCCCAACACATAATGTTGAGATAAWTGGTGAGTGGTCTCGGTTTGGTTTCATCATCATTCAACTATAAGCAAAAAGATCACTCATCACTGACCACATTTGACACCTTTCCAGCTCTACAAAACATACTTACTGACTCACCTGTT
Organism: Alauda arvensis; assembly: GCA_902810485.1. NCBI lineage: Eukaryota > Metazoa > Chordata > Aves > Passeriformes > Alaudidae > Alauda > Alauda arvensis. The sequence continues at coordinate 335,445 of CADDXX010000251.1, read as the reverse complement.
ACTTTGCTGAATTCTTCAACAATTTGCTCCTTGGTTTTACTCTTAGGAATAGAGCCAACAAAAAGCCTATTATTGGCAACAGAGATGCAAACACCAATGTGTTTTCCAGAACGAATTTCATGGTTGTTGTACTGCAAGAAAAAAAACATTGGACAAACAAACATCAGTTACAAATAATTTTCATTACCCTTCAACAGCAGGGTATATACCAAATATTTAACTTTGGAAAACCCAGAATTGAGCAATATATTAGATTTTTGCAGCTAAACACATTTTTACAATGCACATTCAATTACTCTGAAGTATACTCATGTTTTCTAGGGTATCTCCACAATTTCAGACAACAATTATCTTCCCTTCTTGTTCAAGTCTCTCAATACTTTTTTCTTTAGAGACTTTTTCCTAGAGCATCATGCAAGTGATCAAGATAAAGGCTTCTCCCTTCACAACCGTGCAACTTCACAAGTTCCTCTATAGACTGGAGCTATAAATTCGTGATTTGTGAGTGATACATGACATGAGCTGTAATTTAAGTCAGATTCCCTTCTGAAGTTCCATAGTTAGCAAAAGATCGGGTCTTCTCCACAAAATGTTCAAGAGCAACTGGCAAATACTTTTCAAAGCATAAACGTTACACATGTAAAGACAGTCAACAGCAAGAACAACTTTCTAATGAGTTGAAATCCTAAGATTTCTGTTAAAATGCTTCTCCCATAACATCTGGAAGATACCCTGAACAAGCCAGCAGTTTAAAGGAAAATAAAAAAGTATTATTGTAGACATCTGTTGAGAAAACATCAAAAAAATGTCTTTCACTGCGAAGCAGACACAGACATGCGTCATCCAAATAAGCAGCAAGGAGGACAACTGTTGGTACAGCAACCCACTTCTAACTTGAAGCCCTGCAACAGACAGCTCTTAACTACGAAAATGAACTTTGTGGTCAACATCTTATTGCCAAGTAGCAGGACAGATTTTTAAAWTTTCATCTAGCTATTTATTCTATGATTTATTTTGTGGCAAATCTGGATGGTGAATCTTACTACATAAGCTAGTTATCCTCCACCCCATCATGCTTTTTGTGCAATGAAATCTGGGGGAAGATGTTTATTTATATTTATCTTAAGCAAACAAAAACTCCCCCACTGTAAGTTTTCCAACCCAGGTAATTGCACCAAAAGTGAGCAAAACAGAGAACTGTACATGTGGGAAGGACCTAGAGTGACATCTTCACAACAAATTACATCTCAAAACATAGCAGGAGACAACAAAGGACTTCTATCTCCATATCTGCTGCCCACGTGGCAGAGGAATAGTTGATTCTGAAGTAGGAAACTGCAGCAGGAGCTGCACAGGAAGACTGTATATACATTATCATCACTAATAAACACATACATTAATGAAGAGATATAGTAGCTAAAAAAAGAAATATTCTAAAGAAACACCTTTAAAGAAGCTGACAGTTTATTGGTCTGTGAAAGTGATTCTTTACTAACTGAACTGACACAAGGAAACATTTCCTTGCATTAGGAAACTTTTTTTACTGAGAGGGTGCTCAAACACTGGAACAGCACCGTCTGAGAGAGGCACCTGGGCAATGCCCTTGATGATAAAAGATGACTGCAACAATTTTGGTCAGCCATGAAATGGTCAGGCAGATGGACTAGATGACCACTGCAAGCCCCTTCCAAATTAAATACTCTATTCTACACAGATACTAGAAAGTATTATCCAACTTTTTCAGCTGAGGCCTAACACCAAAGTTTCACTACACATTTAATCCTAAGAGAGTCTCTCATACAACTCAGTATGTTGTATGAGAGTAAAATTAACAAAGTAAAATTATTGTTTTCTACCATATTGCAGTTCCACTGATAAGTTTCTGGTTGTTTTTTTCATCCTGCAATGCATTAACTGGTATTTTTCACTGTGTGTTTCTCTTTATACAGAGAAAACAGCCTTCAGTGTTCTTGACCATCAGGTTGGTGATTTTTAGGTATAGTTTGCATACCATCTGCGAACTCAGATTAGACATAAAAAGGCTCAGATCATCATCTGGGTAAAGTGCCAAAACAGTCAGGCTACCAAAGCAGCTATGTCAGCATACTGCTTCCTCCTCCTGTCACCATGGAATCTGTGTCTGAAGACAGTAGCAGAGATTGCCACCCTCTAGACAATGCAATAGTTTTGTTTTTTTCCTCASTGACTTATGTAAGAACTTACTAAAAAGTCAAAATATGCATAAGGTCTGTCTTGTCACTTCACTGACTTCAATTTTCACTACCAGTTCTAGTTTAGGAGCAAATGGCAAGTTGTACCTCTATGCATAGTTGGCAAACTGCTTAACTCACCTGTACTTCCACTCTGATCAAGCTTACATCTGTTCTAGTCAAAAATAAACTGAATGCTTCAATAGTTTTCAGTATGTTTTGCTACAAGCTTCACCTCAAAAGTTTTCATTCTGTGTGTATCTACAGCAACCTTGATCACACAGAAATCTTTTGAAAAACTTAACTCTAGCAGCTTCTTATGAAATAGGAAGGAGAACTGAACATGTGTACAAAAGATCAGTAATAATTCTCAACAGTATAATTCACAACAGTTGTCATTCTTAAATAGTATAAAGTAAACATGTTAACAGGGGGAAAATTACTGAGATTAAAAAAAAAAATCATACTTTGATAGTGAATGCTTGTGTGAACATCTGAGATGCCATTTCTACTTAACTAGCAAAGGGTTAGCCACACTGAATTAAATACTGGTCATAAAAAAAAGGAGAGAATTCCCTAAATTGCATTTAAAATAGTTCTGGTTGTGCTTAAGACAAAAACTGAGTGATACTATGGCCTGATACTGAGAAGAATTACAGATATGAAGAGTAATTAATCCTAAGTGGCTTAAAAATGCAGATGCATAAACAAAATCAAGACTGCAACATTTTAAACTGCAAGACATTAACAAGAAGTAGTCAACAATTCTATCCAGAAATTTTCAGTTTTAAGTTGACTTACAGACAGTGGAAGATACATACAGCAGCCACACAAACACAAACTGAATGCAAAATACGTTACACCAAGAGCCTGAAGACAGGTCAGTTAATTCTCTACTGTAGTTTGGGTATTGACAAAAACATAGCTGTCTCTTATTACTCAAAAGCCCATAGGCAATGCAGAGACTTTTAATTTCTTTTTTTCTATACTGTCATGAAAAAAAGCCTCTTGGAAACAGACGGGAAAGAACTATTATCCCAAGGAGTCCAGAATGCTGGGAAGTTGTATACACATGAGAAGGTTACAGGCAGCATCAAAAAGAATACCACCTGTTAAAATAATAGGTTATGAAAATGGCTAGGACCAAGTGTTCAGTGTTTTGAAGAGGTCTTTCAGCAGTATCTCCCATGYATGTGCAACTAATACAAGTTAAAGACCTACAATTTTCAACTGAGCTCAACAGCCACAATTTGCTAATACTCCTGCAAACCGCTCTAGATAACTTGGAAACTTCTGTATCAAACTAGCCAGTCAACCATGGCTGGAATCACTCCAAAATAACCTGACACATATCACGGAATCTAATTTAAGACTAACCCTACTTTCTAAGAGTTTAGCATAAAGGTTGAAAAACTGCTCCATCAACTGCAACACTTCTCAGCTATTACCCTCAGCAGCTATTTAACTGACAAGCAGAACAGTGTGCTTTTTTCCTGCACATCAAAAATCAGACATACGGGGACACCAAGTTGCTCCTTCCCTTGTATAGTTTAGTGGAAGACTGAGGATCTGATGTTAGTCTTCCTTGTTACTGAAACATGACTTGCAGTTTAAACATGAATGACTTTCCAGAGCATGTTGCCTTTAAACAAAATCCAGGTAAATGAAGAAAATTGTTTTTTTCATGTTAGGTACCTCTGAGAACTTATGTGATTTGATTCACCATTTTGCTAAGTTTTAAGAGTTAACTCTTAAGAGTTCACACACACTCTGAACAGCTAGGTTGACAATGACAGTACAAAGAGAACACATAGCTATCCCCACTATATCTGACTGCACACTGGAACAACCAACTGTCCTTATTTAGAAAGCTAATCAGCATATACCAGATTGGTTTTGTACTTCCACTTTTGCAGACATTTGTGTACTTTCTAAAAAACAATTCCCATTTTCAGCTTGATCTGTCTCCACCAATTGGCTTATATGTCAATAGGGTACCTTAGTTTAAGGTATACCTCAGTACAAAACAAGGTATGTTGACCCTACTGACACTATACAGTATCAGTACACTTCAGAATGCCTATGGTTAGTACTCACAAGTCACATCACACACTAATCTTGCCCATAGCAGCATAGCAGTAACCAGCTCAAAAAATTCAAATTTAACATAGCCAAGAAAATAAAGGTGCTGTGCAAGGATCAGGGTAGTGTTTTGCCCCATCCTCTTTTTAGTGATAAGTATTTGATGCATAAAACCTAAAAAGCTTATTAGGAGTATACCACATCAAACTATTTCATACCTCTGTGTAAAACAGAGGGAATGCTCCTTAGACCAACAGGATTTATGATGTTTTCCTGTCAGTTGCAGCAAGCAGAACACACCTTCAATGCTCAAGAGACACTTTTTTCCCCATCTGAAGTATCTTATAAAATTCTGTGACTTTGAAGTACTTTTCCAGCACAGGCCCCCTGCTGGTGCAGAAACACATCAGGAGTCACAGACACACTGACCAGCACTGCCCTTGCACCACAGCAACTCAAACACCAGTGCTCTCCAGAGCCCATACAGACAGCTCAGAAGTCACTGCTGCTAATACAGATCTAGTTAATAACAGTCATCTAACTGGACCAAACAGCAGTCCCTCAGCTTTTTTATTCCCTGACCCTAATGCAGTCCGCAAATATTTATATGCAATGAGGAAATAAATTGAACACCTGGTGGACATTTATGAAATAATCTAACAACAACAGTTTCACCTTAAGCATTTAAGCACTAGGACCAGGACAACTGCTTCTAAGCCAGTGTACTTCATCAAAAAAAAAAAAAAATCCAAGAATACTTACCAGTTTAACAGCTTCCTGAGCTGCCTCTTTAGTACAAAAAGTGACAAAAGCATATCCTCTGTTTAGACCAGTTAGTGGATCCATCATTAAGCGCAGATCCCATATAGGTCCAGCTTTCTCAAACAATGGAACAAGCTCATCTTCAAACAAGTCTCTGGGAATCTTGCCCACAAATATCTACAACACACATACAAAGCACTGTTTATAAAAAGTATTTCCAATGAGTAAGTCTACATGTGCATAAACATCTTCTCCTTCTCACCTCTGTACCAACAGAAGGTTGTTGTCCTGAATATACAGACTCTGGAGGAGGTCCACCATACTTCCTCTGTCCAGTAGTCACATCAAGAGTGTACCCAGTTCTCTCCAACAGTGCCTTCAAGTAAGAAATRTAGTATTTTAAAATAACACACAAACGGAGCAAGTTTAGCGGCACTTCATTCACAGACAGACATGCTTCTAATTACTTTTAAACTGTATTGCTTTGAAGCTCCCACAAATGAATCTACTTCTAGTACTTCAACAAGAAACTTGCAAAACAATTAACAGAACTATTACATCAAGAAACACTGCTAGAAAATTAGAGATTCACATCCAGTTTTCCCAATTCCTTCATTTTCATTAAAAAAAAAAAAAAAAGCCAACTAATATAATAGTGAGCTTCCCTTTAATTAGGAAGATCTTAGTCTGAGCCACTTCTTGTTTTGGCATGTCCAATCCTGCAGACGTTTATGCACAAGAGTTCCCTGCACTTAATGAGATTACTCATGAGTGTGAAGTTAAAGAACACATGTTTAAGTGCTTACACCCCTGGAACACTRTACAGACTGCTTCAGGTACCCAACTACCAAAGTGGTAGTACTACTTTCTTTCTCTTAGCATACCCCCTTCAAATTCCTTGTGGGCTTATACAGGATCCCTGGACAACTAACCCTCTACGAGAACCACTGTATGTAGTTATAGATAACAGTTAGATATAGTTTCAGACATACTACCAACTTTACATGTTAACTGACATTCAGTATGCAAACACATGAGAAACTCCTCTGAAATCAAATCTTTTTAATCATTCTGTACAAAGACAAATCAGTTCTCTGTACAAAGAAACTGCATATTAAACTAGCCCAATTGCAGTCAAGAGTTAGCAGTTTCACAACTACAAAATTGCATTTATTTTTAAATGCTATAGCCATCAGCAGCAAAAGCTATGCTACTTAAAAAATTTTTAACTAAGTCCTCATAATATTGTTGCTTTATGTGGCAGTGACAAACACTGTATCATTTCTTTTTAATTTTTAATTAATGGCATCCCAGCCTCCAAGTCAAGAGGCAAAAAGAATTTCTAATTTTACAGGATACATAGTTATTTGTAATGATCATCTTATAGTATATACATGAAGTGTCAAGGAAGAAAGATTTTCTGGGTTTTTTTTACATCACCTAAACATACTTAGATGGTTTTCCTTCTCTTAAGCTTTCACAAAGTTGCTAATCACAGTATTTTAAAATAAAACATTATATGCCTGACTGTTGAGAAAGGAGTCTCTTGCTAGCAGCAGACATGGTCAAAAATAATTTACCCCTTATTAAGACAGTTTGGGGTACAGTTTATGAGCACAGTAATTATGTCATAAGAAGTGGGCTAAATCCTAAATCCATTACAATCTGTTTTTTCAGACACGTGGTACCTCCTCCCTATTGTGTAGTTGCTCTACATCTGAAGTAAGGGGGTTGAGTGGAAACAACAAGAAAAGCAGAACACAAAAACCATCAGCAGTAGCTGAACTTATGTATTTTGAACTCGAGTAACTATGCTGACAAGTGCACACAAACTTCTTACTATGAAATAGAGTAACTGTCTCTAAAAGACGAATAGCAAACTGTAAAATCTTTTTCACTTTTATATGTTCAGTTCCAGCAATTAATATATTAATATATTAACCTTCTACATAAAAAGGAAGAAGTGCRAGACAAAATTGCAAGTGACAGCTTTGAACAATGACAAATATGACAAATAATCTGTAATAAGCTTTTTAAGTAAAGCACAGTTCCAAAACAACCAACAYAACTATCACAACAACTTGGAAAAACTAATAACAGGCAGACCTCATACTTTCACTTTTACTGACATACCTTGATTTTTGCCTCATCTGGTCCTTTGCTAGAATCTGCCACCTTGGTCCCCTGTTTTTCCCTCTGCCTGTATGTCTTCATGACTCCACATAAAAAGGCACTTTTGTTCTGCAAAAGACACAAACTTCAGTTCTGAAAACACAACAAGCCACAATCTCGTTTTACCTTGAACTAATACAGTGTTCACATATCACACATGGATCACTGAAGAGACTCAGACCTCTTCCCAGACAACCAACAGTTTATCCCTCAACAATTATATTGTCAATTGCTTAATGTTACCTGAACATGTGAGAGATCACTGTCTTTAAACTGTTGAAGCACTGCCAGTGCACCTTCTTCATTGAATTCCTTTAAAGCTTCAATAGCTCTTTCATCTAGATCACTATGTGCAACTAGCCCTAGAGAAAAGAAAAAAATTACTCATTATATTTGGTCAGTAATCTTCGTAAAACCTAATGTAGCATCCCTAACATATTTCAGTGACCTTTAAGTCAATTGCTAATTAAAGTAAGTTACTATGCCTAAAAAAACATTCAGTTTCCTTGAAGTTAAATATTTATGGGTATATAATCCTTTAACTAAAAACAAGAGAGATAAGATTCAGAGTAAAAGTTACTACATTTATGTGCTCATTTGACTTCTCTGAAACCCAGATGTTACATGGGCCAAATTTAATTTCAACATTCTGAAACAGAATTCAGGAGTCTGTCAAAACCTACTAAAGGTTTTGACAGACTTAGCTTGCCTAGCAATGGTACCCTGGTACACTTTTAGGAAACTATAAATACAAATACACTGCAGCACTAAAGATAACCACTATGATCCAAAAATCAAACTTTAAAAATGCCAGCTATTACCACGTGTGAAAAAAACCAACACCATAACTTCTGCATCCATGAGCCCAAACACAATGTCAGGAAGTAYCATTTAAATAAGAAGATGCATACCAAGGCTTTAGTTTCTTACAGTTACCTACAATTACCACAAAAAATGCACAAAGATCACATCACTTGCTCCTCCTAAAAATMATCTGTTGCCTATTCCAGCTGTTGCTCTGGTCCCCTGCATACTTCTTCCCACCCCTCAGCCCAAGTAGCCTGGGACTTTCCTCTGAAAGACAGCACAATAAATTGAAGTACTGAATCTAAAATACCCAGATTTTGGTAAGACTGCAGTTCCCATACTTTTGGAAACCACAAAAAGTTGCTATTTTAGCCCAAAGACAGCAGAATCCAATAAAATACTGTAAGTGTGGTTTTGCAAGTCTTAGATCTTACCTGCAACGTAAATTTCATCTAGTTTTTCAGCAACTTTCTGTGGTAAACCAGCATCAAGCAATGTCTGGAAATGCTCAGAATGGGTAACTGCAGCAGAAGTATCCATGGGCTCTTCAGTACCATTCCCATTAACATGTTCAGTAGCCATGTTTCCAGATATCTGTTCAAATGCAATAAGCATCAAAATTAAGCTAAATACAGCTTCAGGTAGAACAATTAAAATGACAATACATGCAACAGACTACTCTATTCTTTTAAAATAATGGGAAAAAAATGTAAAAAACACCAGATCACTGCCCCGATAATTTCTTTCTTAGTTTTGCAAGGCGCAGGAAATTCCTCAAAAGAAGCACTAACACAAAGGAAAGCCCTAATACCACTGCCTAAGGGGGGTGGGGTAGCTTTCACTGCAGGTTTTACACAACCCAGACAGACACTGACTCACCTCCCCTCTCTCTAACACACTCCCTAAGACGCTCTGAACAAGTTAGAAATGGAGCAAAAAGGCAACAGCGGGGGTGGCAGGACAAGCAAACCTGCCACATGCACCGCGATACCGTCACTGACACTCGCTGCCGCCTCCACCGCCCGCTGCAAACTCGCTGCCCCTCGGCGCACGCCGCCTCTCCAGGCCCCGGGCGCGGCCGGGATCCCTTCCCGCCTCCACTCCGGTGCCGGCCGGGCAAGCGAGAGGAACAAAGCGCTCTTCCCAGCCCGCACCCACCCACGGCGGCGGCGGCCATGAGCCCGATGGAAACACGTGCTCCGCGCGTTCAGATGTCCTACAACTTCCTCCAGTGACCGACTTCCCCCCCTCCCCGCCACACTCCCGCGGGAGGAGCGGCTCCCCCCCGCCCCGAGCCCCGGCCATTCCCCACCTCTCACCCTATTCCCCCCGGAGAGCGGGTTGCAACACCCCGGGCCCGATTTCACCACCCGGCCGGGAGCTCGCGGTGCCTCCCGGCCCCGCCGCCGCCTCCCGGCCACACTCCTGTCCGGAACAATGCAAGGCCCCGTTTCCCAGCCAGGAAACACCGCTGCCCATCGCCCACCGCCTCCCGACGTGACCGGGGCCACGCCAAACCCGGGCGGCCCCGCTCCCCGCGCACACGCCGGGCACTGAGGCCGCGGTTCGCCCCCTACCCCTCACGGGCAATGAATGGAGCGGCGGGGCCGGCGGGACAATAAGGCGGGAGCCACGCGCCCCGCGCCGGCCCGGCTCGGGTGGTGCCCCGGCCGCCGCCGCCACGCCGGGGCCGCGCACCGGCCCGGCCGCCCCCCGCCCGCCCGACAGCGGCGGCCACGAAGGCAGCGCCAGCAGCTCCTCCACCCATCGCGCGGCGGCCCGGCCCCACAGCGCTGCGGSGCCCCAGCGTGCGCCTCCCGCCCTCCGCCGCCTCAGCCCGCTCTGCCACCCGGCCCGCTTCCACCCCGCCAGCGCCCGGCCGCCCTGACCTGTGTGTGTCTGCGGGGGGGAGAACCGCCGTGTGCGAAGGGTCTCTCGGGGCGCGGGTCGTGGCTCGGCGTGCTGAGGCGCTGCCCCCGTTCCGCGCTCCCGCGGCGGTGTGTCCGGGCAGTGCTACTGCTGGAGCTGGCGTAAAATGGCGGCCGCTCGAGCGCTCACGCCGCTGCTGCTGCTGCTGCTGGCACCAGCCCCGGCCCCTTCCACTCCGCGCGGGGGGGGGCGGGCGGAGGGCGGGCGGGAGCGGAGCGGGGGGAGAGGGAAGAGAAGAGGAGGAGGAGGAGGAGGCGCCGCCGCGCGCGCTGGCGCAGCCCCAAAATTCCGGGGTCTCCCAGGCAGCTCCGCAAGGGTTATATCGGCGAGCCCCGCCCGCGCGCGCTCCCGCCCTCCCCTCCGTTCGCCCCACGCGCGCGCTCTCCGCCTTCCATGCGGAGTGGCGCGCGCCGCTCCCTGCCTGCGTTCCTGCCTCCCTCCCTCCCGCGTGAAGCGCTGCCGAGGGGAGGCGGCGGCGGGACGAGCCCCCTGCGCGGACGCCGCGCTCCCCGGCACCGCCCGCCTGCACCTGTACGGTCTCGGCGCCGGCGGAGCGGCCGTGGCCGGACCGGGATTGGGCGAGCGGCCGTTCCCACGGCGCGCAGGTGGCACAAAACGGGGGGATCGGCGGAGCGGCCGCAGGCGGGGGGGCTGGCGGAGGGCTGGGGGGGAAGTCCCGGCCCGCGGCGGGGAGGGGACGGAGGAGACAAAGCCACGCAGACAAAGGGAGGAGAGAGCCACGCTTTGTGTGGCTGCCGGCCAGGCGAGCCCGGCGGCGCTCGGCGTTCCTGCACTGAAGACGGGAGGCGCCTCACCCCTGCCCAGAGGGGCGCCCCGCGCTCAGCATCGGCCCCTCGGACTGCCCGCCCCGCAGGCACCGCCGGGCGGAGGCAGAGCTCGGCCGAGGGGGACGGGAGTTTTCCTTCAGGCACTGCGTGGAGCGGCGGCCTCGGATGGGGCCCCTGGGCGGGGGTCAGCGGTGGGAAGGCGCTGAAAGCAGCACGGGCTAGGGCGGCGCGCAGCTCTAGTGCCGGAATTCCACAGCACTGCCCCAGGAACGGGGCCTTTGCCCCGCAGCAACGCTTGGAGCGCACCCTCGGTGGTGATTTAACTTTCTCCTGATGGCCCCGGCGGAATGTGGGTCTGCCCGCACAGCGCTGTCAGAGGCGGGTTCCTTGCTAGAGCGTACACTTGAGAATCCCAGTTCTGAGCACGTCGCGCTTGCACGCTCCGAACGAGAAACTTGGAAACCACCCTGCTGATCTCTGCCAGACTTGTGTGTCCAGATAAAGACAGCGAAACGGAGGCAGGAAGGCACATATTGTATTACTCACTTCCCCAGAGGCAGCTCAGCCACAAGCTGAGCAGCGCCTGTTGCCCCCGAGCCCGGCCGAATACCTCCACTTATCTGCAGTACTTTAAAAACACTTGAACCTGTGCAGTGGAGCAAGCACCGACAATTACAGGGTTAGTTCACTATCAACAAATGCTCACATGCTGGCTTGTAAGTATGTGAAACATACAACTGGTATTCGGTGATACAAGGAAAAAAAAAGATCTCTTCAAGTATTCGCTACAATAAGACTTCATTGAAAGCTGGACCACTCCACAGATTTGTCTGAAATGGCAACAAATACAAGGCAGAGGTACAATGTCAAATAGTTCAGCCAATTTTTAATTCAAAAACTTGATAAAAGGTAATTTTACTCTAACTTTTCCCCAAACTTAAAAAAATGAAACTTCCTGAAAAAAAAATTAGTGAAACAAAATCTAACTCCTTTAGTGCAAACCTCAGTGGTATTTTAAAATATATCCTTTGTAAAAATACATACTCTTTTTTCTAACAAAAGTTAATAACTTTTTCCAAGAACATAGCTGTCAGCTGGGCATCAAAAGTAACATTCTCAAAAATAAGCCTGGGGAGCATTTTTCTAATTTTTCCAGTTTTGGAGGAATTGCACCAAAAACATGTTTTCAGTTGTTGACAGAAGGTGTTTCAGTGTTATCTTTATAGATATAATATTGATGTGGTCCAGAATATTACCTCAAATTTCATAAATGCTTTTGTTCTCTGGAACTAATGAAAATAATGAAAAATCACAGAATCATTAGTTGGAAGGGACCTCTGGAGATTATCCAGTCCAGCTCCCCTGCCAGGAGYTTGGTCACCTAGAGCAGGTGGTACAGGAACATGTCCAGGTGGGTTTGGAATTCTCCAGAGTCACAGCCTCCCTGGGCAGCCTGTTCTAGTGCTGTGCCAGCCTCAAAGTAAAGAAATTCTTTTTCATGTTGAGGTGGAATTTCTTGTGTTTCATTATCATTCTCAGACAGTCAATCTGACTAACTGTAAGTGGCAAACTCTTCAGAAAGTAACTCCCGCTTGCAGGCCCATTTTTAGAGGAAAACTTTTTTATGTGCTTAACTTCTTCCTCCATAAAATGGAAGCAAAAACAATAAAAAGACCAGGATTAATGCAGTGAACAGATTTGCACCCTTACTTAAAATCTCTGACCCAGAGTGAGAGTTGCAGTTATTTGATCCTTTGAAATTTTACATAGAAAGCAGGAAGCACAGAGTCTGACACACAGTTCCTCCAAATATAGCTCCATTTTTAGCCCTAATATCAAAGCCAGAAGTGGCATGCCCAGGAAAACCCTGAGATTAGCTCAGTTGGGAAGAGCATCGTCATAATGAGACCAAAGTCACGGGCTTAATCCTTGCATGGTCTATTCACTTAGAAGTTGGACTCAGTGATCCTTACGGATCCCTTCCAACTCAGAATACTTCTGGAACTCTGTTAAAAGATCCATGAAACCAGTGGGGTTTTTCTTTTTAATCATGTAAAGCACTGATTGAATAAATACCCTTGCTGCCAAGAACATTAGCAGGTACTTACCCTGGTGACTTAGATTTACCTGAGGAGCTTCCCTGCACATGCCTGGAAGTTTGACAACTTCTCACCATAATGAAAGTGGTGTTGATCGCTAAATTATCCTGGTATATGAAAACCCTGCCTGCTTCTGTTCCAGTTGTAACCACTGTAGAACCACACTGAAGTCACAGCAGGACTTCTGCACCTCCCAGCACACCCATGGTAAAACCAGTGATTACAACAAGACCAGCTACAGAGTAGCACAGAAAAACCAGTGAAAAATAAATTTTGTTTGACAAATGGACTATTTTTTGCTTTGGAGCTACTTATATTCAGTTAAACAATCATATCCTAAATAAAGTACAAGAATCTAGGAAACTCAACAGGAATCTTACTTTCAGATTCTATGATGCCTCACCTTTCCAAAGTGTGTACTCATTGGAAATTTAGGCTTGTCTGTAGAACTCACTGTGCTTGAGCTATGAAACACACCAGCTACAGCCCAAGAGGATCACTCTGGTCATGCAGCAAATGTCATCACTCCTAATAACAAAACAAGCCCCTTCTGCTGTTTCTGCTGCAGCAGAATTCTGAAATTAATGAGCCACTCTTGGGGTTTCTCAGCAGTGTGCTTTTCAAGCCATTCCCTGCCCTTAGCCTGGTTGGTAAGATTGCCAAGTTATTAATATATCTATATATTTTTAAAGATATTTAACTTCAGGAAAGGATTGGTATCTGCATTTTATTCAATGCAGTGCACAGCTGGCTAGTGGCCTATTTGTCCTGCCAAGATCATTGGTAAAATAAAGCTATTTGGGGAAATACCTATTTAATTAAAAGTTTATATAATTTTTTCATTCTATCAGTCAAATTCTGTCTTAAAAGATAGGATGCATTATAAAATGCCTGTGTCTATTAAGAGAAAAATGCAAGTTAGAAATTAATGAAAAGGAGATGAATCACATATATAAAGCTTTTTCAGAAAAAATACTTTTCACATATGACTGTCTCAGTCTTTAATATGCAGATTTGAGAATCCTTCCATTCTATAAAAAATAGCTTACCATCTAAAATTGTCATATGATTTCAGCAAAGAAATTTTACTAATATAACGATAATATTTTCTTTTAACGTTCTTTCCTGTTATATCCTTTGTGCATATTCAAACTTTTTCAAATCTAGGCAGGGTAGCACTTCTTAAAATCAAGGTTAATGCCCCTTATATTTAAACTATTTTTAAAGTTCTAACTTTGACCCTGCAAATTCTTCAAACACTCCACTTCTTTTAAGTCAGGAAAACAAAAGAAGCAAACAAAGCATTTGCAAATCCAGTATGATTCACAGCACCAGAGGCAATGGGCACAAACTGAAACTCGAACATCAGGAAACACTTTTTCCACTGTGACCAGGCACTGACATCAGTTGTCCAGGGAGGTTTTGGAGTCTCCATCCTCCAGCACATTCAAAACCTGGACATGGACCCAAGCAACTAGCTCTAGGTGTACCTGCTGGAACAGACAGACAGATTCTGTGATACAGTCCTTTACCCTGGATCTTTACAAATCCAGTTCCAATTGATGCTTCTTTCTCTTCCCCCACCTCTCATCAAAAACCTTGTAACTAAATGTTAACTAATTTTTAATTCTTCTAGTTCTGCAAGATGGAAGACGGATTTGATCCTACAGACTTGACATGATGCCTTTCAAGGCCTTTGAGGTTGAAAACACCTGCATTCTGCTAAATATTTGCCCAGATAGTTGCAGGCAGAGAATAAGTCTGGCAATGAAGAAGAATGAGGCTCTCCCAGGAATTCTTTTGCTCTTGAATTCTGAGTATAGACTGAAGGTGTTAGTGTCTTCTCTCACTTTTGTTTTATGTCTGTGCTATAGCAATGCTGCCAGTGAAAGGGTATCAAACTGCTCATTTCTGTAAAGCATCTATGTTTCAAGACTTTTTTTCCAATATCAATCACTATTTTTGCCTCTTCCCAGTCAACATCATCCCCGAACACACAGGTACATCCACCCCCAAACAAAATATTCCTGAGCGGTCTTCATAAGAAAGAGACACAAGAGAAGCAGCAGAAGGCAGTTTAGTTCACATTCTGTTAATACCTTTAGTTCTTTTCTAGCTTAAGTTAGAAGATTTTAACAGTTGTTTACCGGCTGAGGGTTCAGAGCAATCACTGTAGAATTTGATATATTTGCAGTATGCTGTAGGCTAATGTGCAAGTATTGAAAGAGGACTGGAGGAGGAGAGCTCTCTATTTTTGCATGCTCAGAAGACAGTGAAGTCACTTCCACATGAATTGTGGAAATGCCAACTGAAAGCCATCTCTAACTGACTATTGTCACTCAGAAAACAGGCCCAGCCTTTGCAACAAAGAATTACAAATGCCACATGCTTACTGACAAAAAACCAGGGCTAAGTGATTTAGAACCTACACCTTCAGTACAGATGAGACAGATGAGAAACCTAATGCAGGCTTACAAAGCAGAAATGGCATGGGGAAAACTAGAGAATAACTGCCTACTTGTTCTCCATCAGAAGAACTAGGAAACATTAAATCAAACAGGCAGATAGCCAAGCAAAAACTACCTTTTATACACATGCAGCTAAAGCTGGGGAATGCATTGGCACATCAAGCTGTAGGTATTTCCATAAACCCCCAAATGCAAGAAACACTCATCTAAAATTGCAAATTGCAGAGATAGGGATATCACCCCAAATTAAATTTTGCAACAGAAATTAGGGGAGGAATTGCATAAACTGGGGCAGCATATCAGAATATACTATCATATCTATCTTTGTATTTTTCTGTTAGCTAATATCCACTACTGGAAACTGAATATTGGTCTCTGCTCTTCAGGCTAACAATTGAAATACCTTGTCATTCCAGCAAGCAGGACATGCATCACAAATCTGTTCCTTTCTACTCAGATCCTTTCCACTTCTGGAAAAGTATACATGCAAATGTTCCTCCAGATTCCCTCCAATCACATACTCCTCTTTCCACTATAGACCTATAAATCACAAACTTCCTATACAAATAGTGCACAAGTTTATCAAGGGTGAGGAAGCTATGGAAAAAGGCTTCCCAATCTGACCAAAAAATACTGCTGGGTACAAGGGCAAGACATAAGACACAACTGCTACCTTCTCCATTCCTGTTTTCCTAGGCATCCGATGCTTTAAAGGTCTTAGAGGAATGATACCATTAGGTCAGTGCCTGGCAAAGCTCCATGGAAAGAGGAGACAAGATATTCAGCAAAGAAGTGACAGGAGAGTACAGACATGTACTGCCCAATTTTCCTCAAATTAACATGGAAAGGTTGGAGAAAGGAGTTTCTTCCATGTCTTAGTGCCATCTGAGAAGGACTCATGGAAGAGAACTGCAGAGAGCATTCCTTGTCAGCATCCATCTTCAAAACCTCTCCGAGTCATCTCAGGACAGCAGTGCTGTCCTATCCACTTGCGCAGTGCAAGGTAGCCAAGTGCTGAAGCTGCAACTCACTGAATCCAGCCACAAATGAAAGCATCAATAGAGAAGTAAATACTGCTGTATTTAGCCCTTCCTTTGCCCCAGACACACATCTAGCCTGGCCCTTACATCCCTGTACTGCCTAGCAGCCATAAGGATTCCAGAACTTGGCACCCTTGTAAAAGCCAGTGGAAGGAAAGCGACCTTTGGTATCTACTTAACCCCGTGTAAGTTACTTACTGCATTAAGCCCATCTCTGAAGGCAGMCAGCATGTCACTGGGTCACAGAATATTCTTCTCCAACTCTGGGCATCTTTCTCAGGAGAGGAGAGCACAGCACACCACAGACACAATGGCCACAGCCATACAGCAGATGGGACAGGTCACAGGCTGTTTTCCAGCTGTAAGGCAAAATTGGAGAGCACAGCTTGCATTCCCACAGCTAAGCTCTCACCCACCTTAACTTCTAAACCCTGCCCAAATATTAAACTGCTGCCCAGGCTTTAGCTGTCAGACTGCATTAACCCTTTTTGGCATGGATGATCTGTTGCCAGAAATTGGGCTTATGTCCCAGGCCTTTTTAGTTGGCTAGTAATTACATGGCTGATTACTCAGGAAAGTGTCTCATGCAGCAGTTGCAATACACAGCTTTCAGGTCAAGTGTTCCAGGCTACTTAACATGTAACCAAAGAACCTAAAAATCCTTTCAAGGATGGGTGAGCCCAAATAACCTTGTGTCTTCAAGGTCCTTGTAAGAGTAGAACAGTCTCACACACACACACATTTACAGCCCTGTAGTCACAGAAGGGCAAAATGCAGCATTTCTGCAGATCCCAATAGCAGATAATACAACCTTTTGTATACAAATGATTTTTTATTTTATTTTTTAAAGATACCTGGAGAATACTGCCCTATAGGAATTCTCATTTACAGCATAAACATTAAACCAGAGCACAGGGATGAAGAACTCTGACTGTATCAGTATCTAAGGCTGTGCTTGCTGCTTTTCAATAATCTTCTTTTGGAAGATCTACTCTCTACTTCTACATGGGCCTTGAGTGATACTAGAATTAGATCTTAACCTAAAATAGAGCTTCAGCACATGTGTATAAGTTTTCCCTTTCTAGCTTGTGCAGCATTAACCAGGAATCTCTTCATTGTTTTGTACAGGGCAGTGCAGTGCAGGCAACATAACCTGTGCTCAAACCTGAATAAATTTGTAATTTAATACAGTATAACTAATGTAGCTGTATTGTGCTGCTAGAAGTTTTGATCTTTAGAGAAGAAAAGTTTTAATTCTACATGGCAACTAGTAACTAGAAAAAATAAATTGTTATTCTGTGATCTGCAGGGGCAGATAAAAATCTTATGCTTTTAATCTGCTTTTTTTTATTTTTTTTTAATTTTAATCTGCTTTTTTTTTTTTTTAATTTTCAGTTAGCTTTGATCCTGTCAAAACATAAAAGGTTGTCTTCTCTTTTTTAAAGTTTAGATCTTAAAAGTAGTAAGAACATTTACAAGGAAGTTTCATTTTGAAAACTCAAATCAAATAAAAAAAAATCAGTTTAAGACTAGGTAAATACCTGGCTGATAAAGCTGTGAACTTGTTTATTGACACCACGTTTAAATTAACCAAACACTTCTAATAGCTCTTGTGTTTTCCAACTGAAGTTATGCACCAATGGAGAGCAGTGTGTGCAGGCACATCCTGAGCAGAAAGAGGAGTAAAAGCAACTGGGTGAGAATATGCATTTTTACTGCCAGTACATCAATTCCTAGTTACAGCAGAATCAATAAAGACAGATGAGTGAGCATGTCCATAAAGATAGTTAAAATCACTGATGATAGTTAACTGCAGAAGTTTCTAAATTCTTTCACAGCCTTCTAGGTCAGGTGTTTGTAGATTTTACTGCCTCATCCACAGCAATACCTTATGTGTCTCACAAGAAAAATTATAAAATAATTCTTACCCAAGAGATCATCTTATGTACACTAAAAGGCAGAGGTTTGTAATTTAGTGCCAACTTTTATTTTAATCCCTTTAAACATCTATTAAAAGATCAATCCTAGTTAGTAAATTTGATGTATGAAAACAGTTTAAAAATTTYAGGTCAACAGTATTGATACAGAGCTGCTGCAGCCAAAAGAGGCAGTGAGGAAAGTACAGAAGAATTTTTTAGTCTGAAAATGTTTCAAACTCCTCTACTCTGAGCACACAATGGAAAAAAATTAGAACCAGGATTAAGAAGGAAGGGCTATTAAAACAGAAACTTTTGTAAGCTATGCACAAAAACCCCCAACCTAAACCAAAACAAAAAAACAATGCAAAGAACCCCAAACATGAGACAGTCCTAGCTTAAAAGTTCACCTGCTTTCTACAGCTTAGCCAATAAATGGTTTCTTCCACCCTTAGGCTGATGATAATGGTGCTGGTAACACATCAGCTTTCCCTCTGAGCCTCTAACACCCCATGTGCTGGTCAGATTTTTTAGCAAGCAGTAAGTCTATGCACCCCAACAATGACCAAGTTCATATTAAGGTTAAATCCCAGCAAAAGGGGAGACTACCTCAGCGAATCACAGAAAACAAATACTTCATAACTTACTGTTACTTGGCCCAAGACAGTGTTTTCCGTATTATTTATCTTAATCACCAAAGTTGAGCAGTAGGATTAGACTGTATATGAAATCAAGACAGCCCAGGAATTTTCTAAAGCCTCATTATCATGCTTCTTTTGGAAGCTTTAGCAGAAGCTCAGAATGTTTTGCTTCAAGGACCAGATGCCAATTCTGCTGATAGTCCTTTTTGCTGCTGCTAGAGAAAAGGCTGTCATCTTCACAGACATTAATTTCTGCCTTTTTAATGAATTTGGGGTGCCTGTTTCCCAGCCAAACTTCAAAATAGTCGAGAAGAACAAGTTCAACAGAGCCTATTTCTGCAGAATTGAGATATTTCTGAAAAATGGTTATGGTGTTTTGGAGAATACTATACAAAAKAAAGTTGAGTTTTAGCCCTATTACATTAATTGTGAATACAAAAGCTTTTAATTTCAAATACTCACCTTCCACCTTTTTTTCCTAATGCCTACTTTATAGCCTGAAACTTTCCAGCAGAGAGCTCAGCATGAACACAGAAGCAGAGAAAGAAGTACTTCCTTTCCGTATCTGGAACAATCTGACATCCTGCTAGCTGTCCTTGCTGATAGATCTGCAATTTACCTCACAAGTGGCTCTTATTTGCAGGCTCTGTCCCTGATTTCTAAAGAGCAAATCACAACTGTCAAATCACATCAGTTACAGGACCTGGTCTTGTTTTTAAAACTCATCATGTATTTCAATTTCATTATTATATCCTTGAGTCCCAGAGATCTTTCTGTTTTTTTCCCTTTACAGAAGTTTCATATATTCTAACAGCCCTTCTGGGATTAATACTGAGTGCTTATGTAGTAGTCTTGTGGAATTTTGTGGGTTTTTATGTCTAATACATAACTCTTAAAAGGAAAGCAATTCAGGACTAGTATTGAAGAGGAGGAACAGTATCTTTAGGAGACTGGGACAAAACTGAGTGCAATATAAGTTTTGGACACCAAGGTCCTAACCATGGCCCAGAGTAAGAAATCTTATGCTGGGAGACAGAGCAGATTATTTGTGGAAGCTTGATCTTTCTATAAAAGATGTATCTTCAGGAAAGCCCAAATATGCATACACCTTTTGTCATTTTAAATGTATTTTAATAGTTGATAATCAGGAATAATTCAGTATTCCCTGGTCTCAACTCAGTGAGAAAAAATCACAACTAGAGAACCCCAAGTAGCTCTTAGGAAAAACCAGCAGATAAAACCAAGAGACAGAGCACCTCCAGGAACATGACCTCAGAATAACAGAATTCCTCTTTTTCTTCTCTTACTGGTAGGTGAGGATACAAGACTTTCATTTTAGTGAACCATCCTTGTAACTGTCGAGTTTCTTCCACCAAAAAACAAAGCTAAGTGGCTATTTCCTTTGAAAGTTAGTACTGTCAGGCAACAGCCATCAGGAAGTCAGTGGCCCTTACACCACAGGTCTCTTCACATCTGTAGCTCCTAGCAAATCGTATTTGTTTGCATTTGTGAGATAAAAGCTTTGAATTTTCCCATATCCACCATGACTCAAAAAGGAACTGCACTTTTATAGAAAATACATGAAGCAGTTGCTACAACTGTTCAACGTTACTTTTTCAATTATAAACTAGAAACTACATAATACTCTCAGGAGAAATTGTACTCATACAATTTCCAGTCATCTTCTCATAGCATTTAAAAACACAGCAAAACCACGGCAAAACACCTTGCAGTCAACCCCTGCCAAAGGATCCCCACATTGAGACCTCTTTATATGGAAAGGTTTCCAGCAGCCTTACAACCTGTATGTCAAATTAGCAGAAACTATACTGAACAACTTTTCACTAGCAACAGAAATTAAGCTGAAGTACATGTAAATGAAGACAAGCCRGTTTAGACAAGTGTAAGAGTACTACTTCAGAAACATTTTCAAAAGCCTAGACACTCTTCCCTGCCATGCAGATTTTTTGAGGAAACACTCTCAGCACTGTGATAGTGTTTATTATAAATTACTATTTCACAATGTTTTAGAGGTAACTCCTGTTCCTGCCGTTAAACTTTTTAYATTGTGTGGTTGATAATCTGTGAAACAGGAAGAGGGGAAGGAGCACTAATTCCCACAAACCAAATTTCTCTTTCTGTTTGCAGTAGCAAATAGGCAGTTTAATAAAATTTTCAGAATCAGAAACACATAATGCAACTACTTTCAGCAAATGCTTATTCTAATATACTCTGGGGAATGAATAATAAATTTATTATACCCTGAACTGTTTTAGTTGTGAAGTCAAAACTACATTAAGAACTGTTCCTCACCATGTTTCAATGTTGCACTTTTCTGGTGGAGTGCATAAAACAATAGCCTGCAATTTTGCTTGTATTTTCTGCTGCAGAAACTGACCTAACTACTAGACAGAGATAATGCACCATCATGGTTTCAGCTGGATCAGTTATTTTTCTTCTTAGTAGCTGGTACAGTGCTGTGGTTTGGGTTCAGTATGAGAATAGAGTTGCTAACAGTTTGGTGTTGGGGTAGTACTACTCAGCAACAACCAGAAGTGTCTGCAAGTGAGGAAGGGCTCAAGAAGTCATGAGGGAACAAGGCCAGGACAATTGACCTAAACCGGCCAAGAGAATATTCTATACTAGCATGTCATTCCCAGTACATAAACTGGGAGAAGCTGGGCATGTTAGCAGGTGATCAGCAATTGTGTTGTGTATCATCACTTGCTTATTTTGGGGCTTCTCTTTGTTGTCTTCCTTTATGGTACAACTATTGTTTAATTTCAATTCTGTTCTCATTTCAAYCCATTGCTTTTACCTTTCCTCATATTCTCCTCCTCCATCCTACCAGGATAGGAAGGATGTGTTGGACTCAARCCTCGAGACACACAAAAGAGTTTAAATCTCAAATGTTTTTCACAGGACCTTAGTATCTGCAATACTCCTCACTCTGAAAGAAACCAAGGTAAGTAAGCCTGGGGCAAATTATTTCCTCTTTTGTCAAGGTAAGATGAAACAGAGATTTAACAACAGTTGTATATTCTTCCTCAATGATCTTAAGATTATTCAAAAATACCTTCACTTTTCAATCAACTTACCAATTTCAAAGTAAGGCCTGAGTATGTGTTGTATTGCAGTCCACTCATCTCTTTCTTTCCACAAAAAAACCCCCTGAACTTCATTTTGGGACCAGTATGAATCATTCTTCACCTGCCACTTAAAAATCAGTACCATTGTTGTGGGGAGAGTGCTCCTTCAGTTAGGAGTACTCCAGTTTCAGGGAAAAATATAGTGCTTATTGGTCTGGTGAGAAGCCTGAAGTGTAGCTCATGGGTAAGAGCACACATCAGTGCTTCAAATTTTCACTCCCAACACAGCTCAATTAAACAGCAAGGCTGTCCTGGCACCGGGGCCTTCACTGAACTTCACTTACCACTGTTTTCAGTAACATGAGAATCAAAAGTGACATTAGCTTCAAAAAGGGGAAAAATGAAAGCTTTTACTTTAGCCCCCTCCCAATCCTACCCTCCCTACACTTATTARCATACCCACTACTTCATCTATTTTACAGCCCACACATCATTCATGTTTCAAATATTTTTAAATGGAGATAGGTCATAATTACAAAGTAGTATTAAAATACAGATGAAAATCTCAGGAAATTCCCAAGAAAACTGCTAGAAGGGCTCTCTATACTTCTCCTGTTCCTTATACTGGTCATCCTCAGACAGAATACTGAACGAGGCAGACTTTGTCCCACTCAATACAGCCATTCTTCTGAGCATCAAACACCACTTTGTCCTCCGGAGCCTGCAGGAAGTTTGAGACAATGGCAGAGAAGTACTGTCTTCATGGCCCTGATAGCTCAACTGGACTATCAACTAAAAAGCCACATGATGTTTGAAAGGAAACAGAATTCATCATTCTAATTGTACTTTTCCAGTTTATATCCTCTGAGGGAAATACAAGGGCAGACAAGTAAAAATGCTTGCAAAACTGGTTGTAACACCAAAAAAATGGAGAATGCAAATCATGAGACATGCATTTACGTAGCACATAAAGCCTCCATGTGTACTCCACTCATCTGAAATTACCATTTTTCTGTTTAATTAATTC
Organism: Alauda arvensis; assembly: GCA_902810485.1. NCBI lineage: Eukaryota > Metazoa > Chordata > Aves > Passeriformes > Alaudidae > Alauda > Alauda arvensis. Next base: position 312,415 of record CADDXX010000251.1, on the reverse strand, counting down.
ATATTCCAGATGATAGCTCAAAGGTTGTCCTCTGTGAACAAAGGGAGGGAGTGTGAAGAAAAGCTACCAAAGTTAGGGCCGAACACTCTTCGATATAAAGAATACCTTTCCTTGGGCAAAGCCAAACACTTGCTGACTACTGTGTCCATATTTGAATGTCCTATGGAATAATTTTCTTTCCCAACYGATTTCATTTTGACTCTGGTTTTTAATTGGCAGAACACATACTTCAAACTTCATATGGCAAATTTCTACAGTTAAGAGCTTTCCTGTTGGAAAGATAGCAGAAGCCCAACACCAGCACACAATATAGCTGCAGCCACAGTCACACACTCCTCTGCAGAATGGCAGCCAGATAGCACAGCTTATACTGAGATTCCTGTTCACTGGGATCTGATACTTCAAACACAGGTGTCACACCAGCACCGGCACTCACACAGCAGTGTGGGTGCTGTGGTGAGATAACCATGGCTAGCTTAGTTTCACTCACTTGCAGCTCTTCATTATAGATCACAGCCTTCACCAGTAAGACAAGTTCTTCAGCAAGACAAAACCTCCCACCTTAATAAGGACCTTGTTGCTTCAATAGTAGCAAAGCATTTACACAGAGCCTACACTCGAATCTTCCATGTGGTTGCAAGGTACTCCTCTTGCTTATAAGCTCAACATTCGTTTCATTACTAAGGCTCTGCTGGTTTTTCCCAGTTACCAAGACTGATAAATGGCAACATTCCAGAACAGTTTGTTTGACCACCAACTTTTTGGACCACAGTCCAACAGCTATGTGACACTTCTAGCTCACCACTAATGATGGTTAGTGCAAGACTTCACTGGACTAAAGCACAARAACAGCAGTGCTTTCATACTGTTTACTGCACAGTCTTAAAGTTTTAAATCTAAGTGTTCAGTAAATCCTAAGTTWCATGAAGTGCTTCTGCAGAGGAATCCAATGCCATGCATTCCAAATGTGTCACACAGTGACTCTTCAAAACTATGTCTCCTTATCTCACTTGTAATTACCACCACTCCAGAAAAAGTAGCAGAACTAAATCCACAACTGGTTTGAAAAACTATTAACCCCCTCCCACAGGGCAAAAAAGCCAGTTTCCATCTTAAAATTACTTCCTACATAATTTTCACTGGTCTTACAAACCAAATCCTCTGGAACATGTCATGGTTAAAACATTACTTCACTTTTTTCAACACTTGACTCCCTATACTACCAATACACATTTTTATTGGCTACCAATTTTCAGTAGCTCTCAACTACAGCATTGTTCCTTGAGAAAGTTCTGCAGCTCAATATTCTATATGCYTTACCATTGGCYACATCTACCTTTTCTCTATGCTGARGCCAATCTTCTTCATGATTAAACATTCTGAGACAGGCCTCCACCACATGGATATGCAGCAACTTTATTTCCTGGCACTCTTTTATCTATTGCTGCCAATCCTACCTCCAAGACCAACCCCAATCAATGTTTTAGAGCATACAGGACTGTCATGAAATACTTCGGGTAGCTGAAGTGCCACCCACAACCCTGAACCTTTAGTCTACTTCATCCTCAACATCAAGAGATAAACTCATTTCACTAAGTCTACGGCACATACACATGGCATTCCTGAAAGGTTTCAACATTCTGTTACTACCATCAGCCTAAAGAATAAAGATGGTACCTTTATTCTCCAAAACACATGCCACTCTTCTGACCCCATAATGAATATATGAATCCCTTTGAGTATCTAACAAAGTACTTTAAGATTGCTGCTCTATTAACCATCTCTCTGCTCTTAATATCTTAACATCCAGAAGAGACTGACCTAGTTAGGACTGGCAACTCCTGGACTTACCAGCCAAGCAGCTCCACTAAATGCTGTTAGCAGCATTCAGACTTCTTGCAGATCTGCAGTGGGCAGAAGATCGAGACTGATCTTACCTTTCCACTTCTTGAGTAYATAGTCTGTAGTTTTTGTCCTCGAGTCACTCAAGCACACCATGAAACACTGTGAGCCCAGTACATGCTGCATCAGCCAGCACAAGGCCACATTGCCTCCTCTTGAGAAGTACAAGCAATCAAAGAACACTATGGTGTGATCCACAGCTCATGTGCAAAAGCCATTTTAACATCCTTGTCTTTATTCAAAATAATGTACAAAACATGTCAGATGAAAAAATGCAGCTGTCTCAGTAACATTTGTTAACAGAAACAAGGATTATTGAAAGCAATGAGAAAGCAATTTTCTAGCTTATACCTGCAGATCTTGATATTCAATAGACTGATTTACCATTCCTTGCTCAAAAGGAGGAGCCTTTAGCCAGAGTAGGTGRTCACTGTTTAATAAGCAAACTGGATATGATGCTCCATGAGCCAGTGCACTCCTGAAGTTCAGTCAGATCCTTAGCATTCACTTTAATAGCCTGATGGATACTTATTTTTGACAAGTCCAGTGCTTTATGTGCTGCTTCTGGTGGTGTTTATACTTCATACTACTTTGACAGAAAATTGACTTTACATGGAATTTGTTACTAACAAGTACACCCCATGAGCTGTAGGGTTGTTTWATGTATTTTGGACCATTTAAAAATGATTCAGTAATAGTAGGTCTATGAATTTTTAATTGTTAGTAACTTGTTTCTGCCTTTTTAAAAAATTCCTGACAATAACACTTGAAAGTCAYGCTTCCAGGCCAATTTCATCTTAAGCACACTATGAGTTGTCTTTAAATTTACTTGGTGACCTATTTATGATCTTTCACTCCTCTGGAAGGGACAGTTTGCTGAATACAGCAAATATACTGCTACTTTTCAAACCACTCTTTAAAGCCCAAGTTCCAACATAGAGTAACTCTTCCTACTACCAACCTCTCTTCCCCAGAGAGCAAGCAAATACTGTTGCCCATGTACTCCTACAGGGCAGTTCCACTGTTGYGGTACTAGTCTTCTACTGAAGTGGAAGTCCATAAAACACCAACTCCTCACACTCCCTCACTAGCTAACAGTAATGCAAGCTGTAGACATTGTCTTTTTCTTTGTCTTCCCCGTCTTTACAGGGCCTGCCTGTGAGCTCCACTCTTGAGTTATCACATATCTCAAGTATCTACAAGACTGTGTACCCATATGGTATTTTTAAAGGGTAAAAAATCAAGGGGTTTTCCAGGTACTGAAGCCCAACAGTCTTGTCCCTAATATTACTGCTATGCTTCCTAGAGAAKGCAGTTCAGTATTTTTGGAAAGACAGTGTTTTAAATATGCAGAGACAGTAATTTTGGTCTACACGCARTTTCTGAAGACAGAATCTACTGAACAAAATTGCAGCTGTTTCAGGCTTTTAAAAGCATGGCATCCCACTCCAAGCCACAATGTCTCTTCAGGTGTTACATCATTCACATTTGTCAGGCAGTTCTGACAGTGTTCCAATTCATCACTGAAAAAGGAGAACAAGATCTAAGTAAAAATCCATTCAAGGTAGAAATTTTCATTTACAAGTAAGCACACAACAGTTTGTATTAACACATTGCTAGTTCTGAAAAAAACAAACCAAAGAAACAAATCAAAACAAAACCTAAACCCACTAAGACAGTTTAATACTTTTCAGAAAGTTTAAACAAAGTATTTTGGTCTCATCTCAGATTCCGGATCCGTAATAAGTTTTTCAGCAAGGAATTCAGGTTCGGGATAGGCTCATCACAGATGAGACAAAAGCAGTACATGAACAAAATGTTTAGTAGGAAATATTCTATAAGGTTTCCAATTGCTTAGTTTTTGTATTACAACCTCTAACATTTTGTTGTATTTCAGTAATAATGTAGTCTTATTCAAAACTTTTCACTGAGCCCTGGGGAACTGGGAAAAAAGTGTTTTTAAAATGCCAACTATGACTTACTGTATCAATTTATCAATTATGTTCATAACTATCATAATGCAAAAAAATCTGAACTGTAAGTACAGCTACTTTAGACTTAGAACAAGAAAATGTTTAGAAGCTTTTCAGTTACATACCTGAATAAGCCAAAAGCACTTGTTCCTACTCATTTTCTGTACAACACATTTTCCTGTAAAAAAGACATTTGTTAGTTCAGAGAAGTTTTCTTTCATCACTCAAAATACAACCTGCCATCTATTTAGCCTCTTATGCAGACCAAACTGCATTATTCAACATGTGTTGCATCAGTATCAGCACACTGCAAGTTCCGTGACACTTTAATCACAAATGTAGTCATATCACAATAATATTTGTTTTTTTTTTCTCTTGCTCAACCTGGGTATGAACTATGATAGGAGGGAATTACCCTTGATTATCAGGATATCTGATACTGGCAATCTGCYTATCAGGATCAAAAGTAATATTTATTGGAATTCATCCCCTCTATTCAGAAGCAGCATTCAAGCATCTCAGSAAAGACATAAAATGCACTGATTAGTTACCACTAACAAGGTTTGCTATTTTAATTTATCTCTAGGTCAGCCACAGAAGTCACTTCCCCTTTCTACTTGCCATACAGATGGGTAGCAACACAGGAAAATGAGAACTTCTCACACTCTATGTTTCAACTTTTTAATTAAAACCAGCCTGTGGATATACCCAAGCACCAGTGCAGTAAAGTGAATTYCACTGAAAAACTTTAAGTTCACATACTTAGGTGGGAATTAAGTTCTTGGAGAAACTACTGTTAATATTCTTAGAGCACAGTAAGCATTTATGAGCATTCTTTTTGCCTGCTTCAATCACATTATACCAGCCTTGTGAARTAGTTTATCTCTGGAGCTGAAACAGCTTTATTTAGAATTCACTACCATTTATCATGAAATTCCACCTTTGTAATTAGTATGACTTTTCCTATATGCTCACATCTGAGTGAGCCCTAAATTAACTGTCCTTAGAGGACCAAAGTGCAAACATCATCACTAGCTTTCGAACACTAGCAACACTTTCTGACCATACCTGACCAATGCTTGTTTGTTTACCCACTATAGGGCAGAATACTTTAAGTCTAACACTTCCCCCATCTGTTCTTTAAAGATGCAAGTTTCTGTAACGGTATATAGTTGTATAAACTCCGACCTGAGGTGGGTTTAAGTAATACACCAACACCAACTGAGATGATTTATGATTGAAAAGATGAAGTGGTTTTATCTCAGTGGCCAAAGCCTTATGAAGTTTCTCATCAATGTATCAGGTTTGGCAGTTTCTGCATGATTCACCACTATTCACAAATATYAGTGACAGTGTCTTGGGTTGCAGTGCAAGATGTAACCAAAAGTATGTATTTTATTGTYRTCTGTTGAAACCGGTTGGGGAGGTGTTTTCTTTGTCTCCTTTATGACCCATCCTCATAACTCCGGGGGATATCTGCTGTTAATGGGCCATTTAACGCTCACTGCATGACTGATAAAATTGCATCATCCCATTGTGAGATGCTCCACCCAGTGGGAGGAGCCAAGCATTCCTACCGGAATAAAATCTGAGAGTCAGAACACCAAGACAGCCTGTTTCCACTGATTCCCAGAGGAAGACCATACTATCTCACCACCACTGGACCTTCAGAGGAAAACTGCAACCTTCTACAGGATCATCTCTGCTCCATCCAACAGAACCACGTCTGCCACTCCAGGAAGACTTAACTGGACTGCTACCAACAGGGTGTCAGGTTGTACTCTGACTCTGTGTTTCCGTTTTTTGTTCGCTTTTTCTCATACTACAACATTTTTAATATTCCTAGTGAAGAACTGTTATTCCTATTTCCATATCTTTACCTAAAAGCCCGTAATTTTGAAATTATAATAATTCAGAGGGAGAGGGTTTACATTCTCAAKTCCAAGGGAGGCTCTGGCTTCCCCTGGCAGACACCTGTCTTTCCAAACCACAACAGACAGGAACTGTAATACCACTCATACAGTCACATACAACACAAAACAAGCTGAATGCCTTTCACTAGCAATGTACTAAATACATTAAAATAAACAAAAAATATCTGCTGTTCAGCCAATAAATATTACCTGGTTTATTTTCTGTTTTGAGGAAATCTCACTTCAGGACATGTCACATCCCGTTACTAGAAACTGTTCATGCCACTCTAGAAATTTGAGAAAAATCCCAAATTACAACAAGTTCATGTATAATATAACRCAAGCCAGTAGGAATCAAATTTTACTTTTGTAACAACCAATTGCAAGCATTCAAGTCAAAATGAATACAGATCCTGGAATTTTTTCTTTCTTTCAAAGAAGCGAGGATATTAACTATACATTAAAAAAGTGAATAAGCATATGGGAACATTTTCTTTTTTGTATTAATAAACATGCAGATGTCTAGTTTTCTTTGACTAAACCATGTTTCATACTTGTTTCCCAATAAAATGCAAATTCACAATTAAGATCTATACCGAGGCAAGCTTCAGATTTAGTATGAACACTTCAGACAGGCATTTTACCTGCTCTTTAAACACAAAAATCTACTCCCAATCCCCTCAGCCCACGTAGTTCTAGACCATGACATGCCCAAAATTACTGCTATCTCAATTTTAAAGCTAATGACATGACTACTAGYTTAATCCTATGCATCTTTTGCTAGTCCATTTATTGTAAATTTATCCCCACTGATCATTTAGAACATACACAGCTTTCAGGAAAATCCACTTGTGTGAACCAAGTGTTCTTCTACTTGTGATTGTCCTTCCATGAAGTGCTAAAAGAAAAACAAGCAAAAATTATCTTTTAACTAAAAAATAGCTCTTGCTGTGGTCTAGCATCATCTCTCATGTTGCTATGCCAGAAGGATAATCACAAAGCAGTCAAAACTGACATTTTCATACAACAATTTAATACTCTTTGAACAGCCTACAATACCTAACAAGATGAGATTTTGTAAGCAAAAGAAGTCCAACTAAGAACTGACCTGCAGGCTGACTTCAACTCAAGAGCATCAAACCCAAAAATTACCAAACAATGACATCACTTTAATGGCAGTTATGAAAATGCAATGTAGTTTTTCCTTTTTGTTCCACTCAGTAACCATACAAGACTGACAACTGTCTGGCACGTCCCATCCTTTGACAGACAAAAAATACAGAAACCAAGTTATGAAACACAAGTATTTATTGACTTGGTCAAAACCAGAAATGAAGTGTCACTTCTAGAGCAACATTAAAAATTCCAGAGCTGTTACCTTAATGTACAGTGTACTCGACACCACTGAAAAGCTCCTCTCCATGACACCTAAAAAACAAACATGGACAGTCTTACAACTTTAAATCAGCAGATCATATTACCAGGCCAGTAAGTCACAYACATTATGAGGCCACAATCATTTACACAATCTCCAGAAGCAGCACGTTAAGTACTCTCTCACAAGCTTGCAGGAAAAAAGCAGCAAAAAATGCAGTTTGAAGCAACAAATGGGTTGTAAGTTACACACATTCGAAACATCATATGAAAAGCTCTGTAAAAATAACTGCATGTACCAAAGATTTTCAAACAAAAAGTCATTCTCTCAAGGTTTTAATCATTTTTAAGAAGTCATTTTGGTTGGTTTAGATAATTATTTTAACCATATAGCAATTATAAATATCCACCAACTCAAGCAGCCTAAGAAATGCATGACAAAGGATGCTTTGTCATATACATTATTACTTGAATATACTTATTTAAGGTATCTCACTCTGTACTACATAGATCAAAAAATGCATGGAGCCATGAAAGGTAACTCATCACACATTTTACAATTACAAAAACAGCTAAAGCTATAGAAAGCCTGAAGTTAAGCTTCCACTTCTCACATGCAATAAACTTTACACTTATTGATTATAATAAGCCAAATAATCAAGGATTACCAATGGTTTAAACTTCAAAAATTTTACTGTTCAGTAATCTAATGTGTGACTCAGACTGTTAGACATGCCAATTAAACACACAATGAATGCACCTGACAACTTCCTMTSTAAATACAGMCACATCCTAATCTTTGCTTGCAGGTTAAGAGCCTGGAATTCTAAATATGTTTAATGGTATTCCCAGTGCTTTTAAAAGTACTGTGGGTTCAGTGACATCAGCATTTCATGGAGGGGACAAAAARKCATCTTAAGCACACAGYAGRCTTCTARGGGAGGMGGCATGAKCTTTTTTGGGTGSTGATTTACTTTTATAACAAACCTCTCTTTATTTTGGTAGGTCACTGTCTTAAAAATATAAATAAAACATCGTTTATTGGAATGTAATCTTATTATTTATATCAAGTATCACCTCAGTGCTGTGAATTTTTTTCCTTGGAACACAATGTAGGTTTCACAGTCCTTTTATAGGTCCTCTGCTGTAGGGCATTGCCACGCTGCCCGTGGCTGAGCCCGCTAACACATGTACAGGGAACACAAGCACGTGCACCAACCCTCTGCCACACGAACAAGGTGGTTCTGCCTTATTTAACATTTCCCGCACGAACCCAGAGCACTGACGGCTGTCGCACGGTGCCAGGGGCTGCCCCAGCCGCAGCTGAGGGAGCAGCAGGGGCAGCATCTCCGCACCAGCCCCGGCCCTAACGGGTGCGGTCAAAATGGCGCGGACCCGGCCGCGCCACGCGGGCCGCCGCCGCCTACCGATCCCAGCCTGCCCCGCGCAGCAGGATGCGGCTTCCGGCAGGGAGCCTCCTGCGGGGCATGCTGGGATATGTAGTCCCCTTTAAGTCCCCATGCCCCGCCACGGCTGCCAGCAGGGCACGGTGCGCGGGCGGCTGCGGCCCCACAGCTAGATTTCGGCTGCCTTTCGCTTGGCTCTACCCGGGGCTCCAAGGGTGAGAGCTTCACCGCCAGCTCCAGCCTCGAGCACTACGCGACCGGCACCACCGCGATATTCTCCCGAAATGTCCAAACACAAGGAAGACGCCACGCACCCCCAACCCCCCGCCGGGGCAGCGGAACACACCGCATTCCGCACCGCCTTACCCAGKGCCGCAACAGCGGGCGCTCCGCAGGGAAAGAGAGGGCGTGCCAGGCGCTCGCCACATTTATATACACGCTGCTGGGTGGAAACGAGGCCGGCCGCGCCCCCTGCGCGCCGGCGAGGGGCGGAGAGGCCGGGCGGAGCGGGGCGGGAGCGCGCTTTGCTCTCGGGGGCGCGCGGGGCGGGCCGGATGCTGAGGGGCCGCCCGCGCTCCCGCCTCCCCGGGGCGCGGCGTGGGAGCCGCGGGAGCGGACGGGCGGGGAATGCCGGCCGCTTGTTGGGCACGGTGCTGCTTCCGCGTTCTGCGTTACGGATTTCATGTGTAAAACACAGAGTGGTTTTACGTGAGTTTTCAAAGGGAGGGCAGGAACTGACCTGGTGCAACTCCACCTCCCAAACTTAAAGAATATTTCCCGAAGAATCATAGCGTCATTAAGGTTGGAAAAGACCTGAGATCATCGAATCCAACCTGTGACCGAACACCACCACGAAGTGCCACATCCAGTCTCTCCTTAAACATCTCCAGGGATGGTGATTCCACCACCTCCCGGGGCAGCCCATTCCAATATCTCACCACCCTTTCTGTAAAAAAATTCCTCCTAATGTCCAGTTTAAGCCTCCCCTGGGGCAACTTATGACTGTGTTCTCTCGTCCTGTTGCTGATTCTGCTGGGAGAAGAGGCCAACCCCCACCTGTCTACTCTTCTTTCAGGCAGTTGCAGGGAGTGAGAAGGTCACCTCCTTTTCTCCTGGCTAAACACTCCCAMCTCTCTATCACTCACCATAGGACTTGTGCTCCAGACCCTTCACCAGCTCTATTGCCCTTCTCTGGACTCACTCCAGCACCTCAGTGTCCTTGTAGTGAGCGGCCCAGAACGGGACACAGCACTCGAGGTGTGGCATCACCAGTGCTGAGTACAGGGGGATGATYCCTGCCCTGCTCCTGCTGGCCACTTTATTGCTGATACAGGCCAGATGCCATTGGCTTTCTTCGCCACCTGGGCACACGCTGGCTCGTGTTCAGCCACCAATACCCTCAGGTCCTTTTCCACCAGCCAGCCTCCCGCTGCCCCCAGAGTACTTGTTTCTTATATCTATCTTCTTTTCCTGTTCCCTGGGGCACCCAACTGGTTAACCTCGTGAAGCTATGCCTTGATGCCTCAAGTTTCCTTCTACTCTGATTAGATGTTTTCTGAAAGATTAACCACAGGCACACCCATTTCTACTTTTTGGAAATAGCATGCAATGCTGGATCCCTGTATAACATTACAAGTTGTAAGAGCTGAAAAATCTCCTCTTACCCACAGCTGGCAAAAAATAGAGCTTTCTGCAATTTTCCACTCTGTACATTTAGTCTGAGGATATTGTTCCACAGTGAACCTAATAGTGGATTTTAGGAAGAACTTCTGTGCTGGGAAGGTGGTGGGACACTGGAACAGGTTGCTCAGGAGCTGTGGATGCCCCATCCCTGGAAGTGTTCAAGGACGGGTTAATGGGGCTCTAAGCAACCTGGTCTACTGGMAGGTGTCCCTGTGGCAGGGGGGTTTCAACTGGATTATCTTTTATGTTCCTTCCAGCCTAAACCATTTTGTGATTCACCTTATTTCATCACAGCTTTAGCCACTGAAAGTTGTACAGCTGCAACTTGTAAAGGGACTTAGTTTCCACCTGAATCTGCCTCCTTTACTGCTGTGGAAGTGTCAGTGAAAGAAAGTTGTAGTGAAAGGTACTTGGGCTACGGTGGGCATAGCAGGAGCATTACAGCTTAGATGGTGTTTAAACTGATGGGAAACCACATCCTAAATTCTCATTTATGGAGATTCTCCTTAGTCGTTTATAAAGATTTTTTTTTGTCTTCCTGTTTATTGAGAGGTTTAGTATATCAATCAACTTAATTAAGGAAATAAGGGAAAAACAAGGAAGGATGAAGAAAAGCTGAAAAAAATGTTTGATGCTTTGACAAGTTATTAACAATATGACAAAAAAACCAATGTTTTGCATATGGACTCCTTTAAGGAGGGTTTAACTGTTGGGAACAGATAAAGGTAATCTAGAATAGCGAGTTGTAAGGTTCTGAAATATTTGGCAATTTTATTCCTAAAATTATTGAGATTAATACTACTCAGAAAACTAAACAGCTGACAAATTTTAAACAAGTTTTCTTCTGCAGTCCATGGCAGCAAATGACACTCTTCTCTCTGCTTTTCTTCTTATATATCCTGTTTTACCTGCCTGAAATCTTGAGTATGAGCTGCAGTTGGCCCCTTTTCTGCTGAGAAGGCATGAGGAAAGAGGTCTGCAATGCTGCCTTTTTCACTGAGTGCCTCCCACCGGCAGCTGTTTCAGCTGCTGTTTCTGCAGGAGTGAGAGTGAGAAGCTGTAAGCATCAGGGAAGAGCTACTAGTGCTTCAGGGAGTGCTCAGCAGTCCAACTTGGGCACAGACAAGGAAGCAGTTTATGCTGTTGTTATCTTTCCATCTGACCTGTTCAAAAGRCCTCCAAACTGATGCTTGCCACATGGCACTGAAAATGTTGGGCCACCCTTCCTTAGTGCACATCAGGATTAAAGATAAACTAAGTAATCACAGCCATTAATCACTACTCAATTAGCCCTAAAGAAAGAAAGCAGCTCCTTACCATTCCTTTACTAAGTGCAAAATAATTCCATATTTCTACCACTCCCTGTGGAGGGCTTTTCCTGCATATTAGTCTCTCTGGAATTTCTTTTTGGGGAAAAACCACTCTCAATTAAGCCCAAACTACATAATTTTAGCTTGCATTTGGTAATAAGAAGCCTATAAATACTGAGGTGGGTAAGGTCTACCCAGGGCTGCAGGGTGCTGCTCTGTATTGTGAGCTTTGCAGGTGAAACATGGATGAGCACCCAGTGCAGGGAGCCTCACACTGTGCAATGCAACTCCACCCTGGCTTTTGGAACTTGGCAGAGGAAACTGCTCATCTCTCTGTTAGATTGGAGGGTACAGGTTTACTAGCAGAGCTTGAATGCACTGCTATGCAAACCTTTTAACTCCAAATAAATGTGTCTCATTTCTCAGCTGCACCCAAAGGCTGCTAGCACTGGGCGAGCTTGTGGGTCAAGTGAAGCACAACTTTACTGTAGGTACACAACAATTACAAGTCTGAAAATGTTAATCAAACCAAAGTAAAAATGTACACCACAAACATAATTATTTTTCAAAGTAAGGTTCCTTCTTTTGTCTTTCTTTCCCCTCCTTCAGGCTTCCACATCTTTAACCTGTATCCCAGCTGTCTGGATGAGGGTGCAAGCTGTAGAGCAAGAACTGATCCTCTATTGCCACTCTGCAGAGAGATCCTGAGRCTGGTCTGAACCATAAGCCTAGTTCCCATAAAGTGTTAGTTCATAGATGAGTTGCTTCTGAATTTAGCTCACCACGTGGCTTCACATTCATGCACAGTGTCAGCACTGGGGATGTACTGGATTGACTCTTGTGTTGGCCCACACAACTCTCTGTCAGCCTGGAAGTCTGATGGTGCAACTACCTCCATTGCTTTTCAGGTCTAGGCAACTCTCTCAAAGTTCTCTTTTCTTGTTTTAGTTCTTTCTTGTTCTTTCTCTTTATTTCTATCTCCTCTCCCCTCCACCCTCCCCGCCCCCCTCCCCCCTTCCTTTCTGTTCCTATTTTAGGTCTGGCTTCCTGGATTTTCTCCAATAAAATTGAAGCTTTGATGACTCATCTCTCTTGGTTTGGTTTGGGGTTTTTACCAGTGCATCCTTTGGGATGCTGAGTTCCCTTCCCTCTCACCTTCCCAGCAGGAAGTCTATTGTATGTAGCTTTAATTTCTTCCTTTTCAGAACAGATAGTTCTCATTTTAAACTCCTGASCTGACTTTGCCATATTTCACATTATACATCATAAAATACTTGAGCTGGGAAATAATTTAGCTTATGCATATGACCCTGTTTTTTGTGTTTTGCAGATACCAGAATTTTTAATTTAAACTTCTCAAGTCTATCTCTCTGATTGTTTTAGTCACTTCAGTGTCACCAAAAGCACTTTTTCTTTTTTTCTTTTTAATAATAAATGAGATCATAAAAATATTAGAACAGCTGTACAAGGTCAGATCAAACCAACCCCCACCACTAGTATCCTGCTTCCAAATGTAGCCCAAAGTAAATGCCTCGGGAGAGGAGTACGGATGGAACAAGCACATCCTTCCCCAAGTATTTGCTCAGCCTCTGGGAATAAAGCTTGGAAACCTCCTAGAGGATTATTATTTTTGTGTGCATGAGAATGTAACAATCCTCCATTRATTTCCTACCCATAAATTTGTCCAGTCTTCTCCAGAGCCTTTATAAAATTTTAGCATCCCAAATAACAATGGCAAGCAATACCAGAGCTTAATCAGTGTTACAGGAAAATGCATCTCCTTTAATTAGCTTTCTGTTTGCTCTTTGCACAGTTTTGGAAGAAGCAGAGGGTAACGCTTCCCTCCACATTCATCCCCTCATTGAGCCCCCAACCCCCAATCTCTTCAGGCTGAGGGAACCTCATTTGTTTAATCATTCGTCATAGGGGAATTAGTTCCTACCTTTGACCATACACTTGTTGATCCTCTTTCAACTTCTTTTGCTTTCTTTTTGACATGGGACTACCAGAGTATGCAGTCTGTTCAGGAAGCAGGTATGACATGGGCTTATGCAGAGGTGCCATGATGTTCTCTGCTTTCTTTTTTGTTCCTTAGCACTTCCTRAACTTTGGTGGCCTTTTTTGGCTGGCTCTGTGCTGGAGCTGACATTTCCACAGAACTGTCTGTCATAACTGCAGGATCTCACATCGGAGCAATAAAGGCCAGAGCCCATCGTTTTGCATTTGCTGCTGAGTTTGCTATCCTTGGTAAGTGGTGCTTTATATTGATCTATGTTGAATTTCATGTGTTGCTGTTGTACTCTCTCAGCCTTTTTAAGCTCCTGCAGCTATGTTTGATCAGCAATAAATAAATGATTACTATTTTTTTTTTACCCATCTGCATACCACCTATTTCAGAACAATTCAGTAAGTTCACCAGTGCAGGTAATGCAGATTTCTGTGGTAGTTTTTCTCCACTGTGAAAATTAATCATTTGCTTCTACCTTCCATTTCCTGCCTTTTACTTTTTATTGCACATTTAGTTTGCTTAAAATCATTTGCTAAGAAGCTTTAGGGTACCCATGCACTAGATCAATTTATCACATGCTTGATGGTGTGATGTGAGTTTACCAAGTGTTCTGACCATTACCCTACAGATCATAATTTTCTAGATGCACAGTAATTCTACTTTTTATGGTAAGCTCTTTGTGTATTTCCCTGGAATAGATGTGAGGCTTAGTGGGCTTTAGTTTTCTGGATTTCTATAGAATCTGTTCAAAATATTATAATTCTGTCTGCTACTTGCCCTTCTTTAGCACCAGAGCAATTTCAAGGAGGAGGTCACACACCACAATTAGGAGTTTGCGTTTCACTGGCTTCCTCTAAAGTATCATTTGGTCTTSTTGAAACTGCAGCATCTTCAAGAAGCTGGAAGCAACTTCCCTCATGAAAGCCTCAATAGCAGTGTGGTGCAGGGTATTTCCCCAGATTTTTCACACTGAACACAGGAGCAAAAAATGAATGCTATTACATSGCCTAATTTTCTCTGAGCAGACTACTTCATGGGGGTCAGATTCATGAATTTGAAAACTATTGTTAGTTTTGATGACTAAACAGTTTTACTCTGACATGTAATGTAAGTTTCCTTTTGCCCTTTTACAAGCCTTGAATGGTGATTTTGTGCCTTCCAGACAGTGTTATCTGTCTTCTTACCTCTTGTGAGGATCTAATGCATATTGAGGGTTCTGTTACTTTTGTTTTTAGCAACATCTTCATTTTTAGATATCTCCCATTTCTGAAGTTGAGCACAGCTGTGGCAGATATTTGGGGTTTCTGCTGCAAAGTTATTCTAAAAGTACAGTGGTTGCCTATACTGACTATACTTGGTTTAGTGCAATAATCTAATCTGTTTACATGGCTAAAATTAACAATAAACTAACAATAACTAAGCTTTATGCAAGAAAAACCCTCAACCCCTCTTCACTTGGTTACCTAAAAGAAACAACAAAGTTGGTGTATTAAGGCAGGCAAACCAGTTAATAATTTTAAATTAAATCAGCTAGTTTTTCCTCTGTTTACAAAGGTAATCCTGTGTGCTGTCTCTAGGAATACATCATTGTAACTATTTTATTGTGTAACAAAAATGTTCATTATCTTAAACTGCTGCAGCAGCATGCCCCAAAATACTTAGGGGAAATTTCAGTCTGAATCTTTGTTAGTGGTTGGGCACAGCATTTTCTCTCAGTGTTTAAATATCTTCTATGTTATTCCACATAAGCAGCGTATTACTCTAAGATGTTTTATTTAATTGCTATATAATTGCTATTATCTTACCGGCTTTTCTCATCCTTAAGTGCTGAGATGAAAAGATTCAGGTGAGATGAAAGCATTGAAGTGACAAGATGGGAGAAGAGCAACCTGCTATTTAATGTTCTTCTCATAGCTGTATGACCAAGCCACTTATTGCTATCACTTGCAATCACTTCATAAATTAACAAGGCATAGGGAAAATAAGGTTTTTCTGTCATATTTATACAGCCTTGGCAAATTAAGTGTCAAATCCATTTTTAAATAGGAAGTATATCTTCATGTTCCTTAACAAGAGGCTGCCTCTGGCTCTTAGAGAATACAAGGCTGCTGAGCTATTTGATTATTTTCACCAGAAGTATTCTTAATATTGTCGCCTTTCAGAGCCTTTCTTACAATTATATCTTTTTTCTTACAATATCCTAAAATCACACTCTACAGAATCAGGAAAAACAACACATACTTAGTTCTTTTTAAAATGAAATACCATGTGAACAAAATAGAAGTTGTAAAACTACATTCCAGTATCTGGAACTGAATCTGGATATGATAAGTACAGAACTCTGGGTAAGAAAGAGGCACTCTGAAGTGGGTGTTTCTCAGACATTTCTTCAACTGCTTGGAATGTTTCATTTGATAAAGTAAGAAAATAAAATAGGCATGCATATTATTTTACTCATTGTATTAATATTAAAACAGATACAAATAATTTTTAAAAATTAAAAATGTAGGAAAATGTGCCTTAGCTACAGTGACAATATATTAATTTTAATAGATGTAATTATGCATCAGGTCTTCACTTACAATGTGCATGTCTTTCCTTCTATGAAATGTGCATGGATGCAGGTATTTCTCAAATCTTTTATTGTAGAATTTTGTTTCCATGTTGTCTTGTTCTTAAAAGTTAGCAGGTTTTGTGAGTGTGTCTTGTTCTCAGCAGCTCAGTTTTTCTCATACAGGGAGAGGTCAAACAGTGCTTTCGATAGTGTTTTAACTTTACAGTTAAGTAGAGCTTATCAGCTCCTAGAAAGGGATCAATTTGTTCTTCCCTCCTCCCCCGTCACTACTACAGGCTGCTACAAGCAGCTACCCAGTGCAATAGAAAACACTTTTTAATTTTTCTTCTGCTTTAGTTTTCTAGCAAATCAGCCACCTGAGCTGACTTAGACTGTSACCATCTAACCACTACGTTTAACAGAAAGGAAGTGGTGGGGACAAAAACTCTGGGCTGGGGAATTGTTGAGCAGGGTGATGTCCCCTGACATCACCTAATACTCAGGCTGCTATAAATATGATATGAAACCTCATGTCTTTTCCCTCCAAAATGCAGTGTACCCCCTATATTTTATGTCTAAATGCAAGGATTMAACCATTAAAATAATATTTGAAGTTTAAGAAGTCTGTTGTTCTACTGTTCACTGACATTTACTCTCATACTGTGAATAATCTGTCWAAATACAATTAAATTAAAGAAACAATTTATATTCAGAGCAGTAAAACTTATGACTGCTAATCACAACACAATTGTGATGCTCTGCCCTAAGATATGTAAGATTAATGTGTTCAGTGTTTGAAGGTGGAAGTCTGTATTTGTAAACAACAAAAAAAAAAGAGGCAGGCAGCACAGTTAATCCTATAACCRTGATAATATTCATTAAAACCCAAAGAAGCCATCTCAACTATGCAAGTAATTATTTAAGAGAAAGCAAACTAATATTGATAACTTCTTAGGAGGGAACTCATAGCATTGCAAATTTTTACCAGGTACACAAGCACACRTTCCCTGTCCTGATATTCTTGACTGGAGCAGGTAACAGATCTCCTGATACCGGAGAGACTGTGTCSTTCTGTCATGGAATTGTCCATACAAGGTGGCTTCTGCTGAAGGCCCTCCTAAGATCTAACCTGCTTTGCCTGGTTGTGCTCTCTTGGGTATTCACCAAAACTCAGTGGAGCTCACCCAGGCTCTCAGTGCAACAGAGGGAAAGACCTGAGCATTTCACAACTTGCAGGCTCCCTCTGTGTGCTCAACAGCAGAGAGCAGAGTAAGACAAGGCCATCCTGGATTTTGGTCCTCAGTTTCACACATGTTGTGTAGGGGAAGTACAGGACAAGGCTGCCCCTCTTTGTCAGCACTGGGAACATGCAGCTAATAGGCAGACAAGGTTTCTTCATTTGCTTCATATGAAGTGAAGCCATTGCTGTGCCAGTGGTAATGAGCACTCACGGTTTCTAAACATAGGGCCTTTGCAGATCAGAGAAATTGGGGTCTGAAGCTTGAGTTGACATGAATCCTTTGGTGCTCCTTAGTCTCCAGTTGCTGCTAGAGTCTCAGGCTGTACTCCCATCAGCATCCTTCGCAATTCCTAAGCTTGGCCCTCTTGGGAGCCAGGAATYGATGACCAGGAGGTTCTCTATTCTTTCTCAAAAATGTGGTGCTGGGGGAGTTTTCAGAGGCTCCAGTGATCAGATCTGAGTGCATCCCTCCAGGGAACACCAGCTGACTCAGCCTCCTCCGGAGGAACTCCTAGGTGGAAGCCTGTGGTGGTGTTGTGCAAGATGCAATAAGGTCTGGCCACATTCTGTTCTTGGATGAGGCAAGCAGCCCACTGCCCACGGGCAGCCTGCTGTTATGTAGGGGAACTTAGGATGCCAGACCGGGCTGAAGAAGCTGCTGAGTGGCCCTGGTAGCTGCATGCACAGTGGAAGCCATTAATATTTGCTGTAATGCAGCTGGCTATTCCCACAGGAGCTGCCACAAATTTCCAGAATTACCATGTGACCCTGGCTGGTGCCAGGTGCCCTGTTAATTGATATCTTTCATTTTTYCTGAAGATTCTGCAGTTTATTGGCATGTTTAAGCAGTTTCTATGGACTGTAAGTGGGAGTTTGTGACACAGCTTGATTGTAGGGCTTGTCTATCACATGCAAGGAAGGGATAAACTTAGATAGCTTCAGCATAATTAATACATAATATACTAGGAGTGTCATAGAGTTTGAAAACCATACCCAGCCTACCAGACTGGTCCTAGGCAGAAGCAGACTAAGAGGCTATTCATGTCCTCTCCTTTTGGGAATCATGTGGGTCCAGCTCTATGTGTCCCTCTCCTGCTGTTGCTCTACTTTGAATTACGACAGACCTCACTGGGATCTGCAATAACTTGATCTTACTTTATACCCACATTTCTGCAACAAAGGCAGGACTTGCCTTGCAGGCACTGGGAGGGAACAGCAGGTAGGGAGGGAGCCAGTGACTCTTGCCCATGTTTCTCCACACACTGCATGGGACGGCACCGTGGGGCTGTGCAAAGCCAGGGCTTGCTGAAGGATGCAGTAGAAGAGCTGGTGAAGGAGAAGGTGCTGCACGATACTGCATGACAAAACAAGAAGCTGAAACCTTGTTTGAACTAGTAAGCAATCGGTTTTGGCAATGCTGATCAGACCTGCAGCCAGTGTGGAGATGCCTGATACAGGAGTGGAGAATGTTCCCCACTTAGTGATTTTGAACGGGATGACCATAAAGATCATTCCTCTGTAAACACAAGAGGGCACTCCTGCCTCACTCCTCAATGGTTCGTAGCACATGAAAGTTTTTACTGTAACTACAGGTTTGCAGCTAATCCGTTGTACATGCTTTGATAACACAACACTATGCATTTATAAGCATTTATAGTTCATGCACTTGCAGGCTATATTTAAGAAATGTCCTGGTTTGATGCTTTCCCGAAATTAATATGTGTAGAGAAAAAGTTGAATTGAATCCTGATCTCAGTGCAGTAAAAACAAAATTCATTTGTCCTTTTAACCAGAACCACGCTGAAACTGGGGCACTGTAGACTACTTGTTGGGATTTTAGATACATTATCTCATGGAAACGGAGATTACTTGTTTTGTCTACAGTAAAAAAATCCCCAAGAGAAACTACAGAGAGGGGTAATGAGATGTAAAGTTGTTTCACTTGCCAACACTCAAGTCTTGAAGTAGAATGTTAGTGATCCATTCATATAAGTTTTTCTTGCCCACTTATTTCTGTCTACCTAATGTGCTGTGTTATCAATGCTTTGCACACTCTAGTCACTTACACAAGAAAAAATGTATTTTAAGCTTACTCAAGGGCATCTCAGCTTGTAGGGGTCAGAGCCTCACTTGATCACTCAGAAAAATTTTAGCAACTTTTAAYATTGTTCAGCACAGTAAAAGAAAAGCTAGGCTTGTAAAGGMTAACTTTCTGTYCRTTTTGAAATACAAATGAAATCCACRRATTATTACCCTTTAATGTAAATATACATATTTACAAACCCCAAAGTCCACTGTGCTAATTATCTTAGTTTATATGCTTACAGTTCCTTCATTTGGAGAAAGTTATTTGATATTGTCTAAAGCTTTTCCATGGGGAAACAAATTTTAACTGCACATTTAGCATCTTCACATTCTTTCCACAAAGTGTATTTCCATGCTATTTTGTGAAAATGGGATGCACTTTTCAGGCCAGGAGCTCTGATRTCTCTCTTTCAGAACATTTTTGTTTTGAGATGCTTTTTTTTGAAAGCAAGAAACAAAAGATGGTTCAGCRTTATCCAGTACAGCACTCTAGGGGAAAATTTGAGGGTCTAGAAGTGTAAAGTACTAGAATAAGACTTATGTAGTCTGGCATTAAAGGCATGTGAGTATGGGCTGTGGAGATTTGCATTGCATTTTATCTTCATGACACTACTTTTTTATTTTAGGGCCCAGCAGACCCATAAGCTCATGCCTGACTGCTTCATAAAGTAGACGATTAAGTATGGTTTGAAAAGATTAAAACCAGACAAAATGTTTGTAATGTAACTTCATAGAAAAATATTGAGTCTAACTGAATTGTCAGTTACTAGTTGCTTCTTCAAAGAAATCTGGTTTTAAAAAGATTGCCTTTTGCCTGAATCAAATGAAACAGTGACAGATCCTTTTGGGTTAATGTGCTCATTTCATTTTCAAGGATGATCTTTTCCTCWGAAACAGTAAATGATTTGTAAGTATGGATGTTTCTGAAATGAGGGTCRTAAAAGTTGACTTTTAGCTACGTTAATGAACTGTATTGAAGAGGCTGGCAGCTCTACAGAAGGCCTCCTCTGCCAGCACCAGGAAATTGCTCCCCCAAGGAGGGTCGATAGTGATTATTAAAACAGAAGAAATCAATTTGAAATGCTAGGGACTGTCTCATAATTTTTTTCCTTTTCCTATAAATGGTCATATGCATGGCAAAGTTGGGACAAGAGGAGGAACTTGGCACAATTAGCATAATTTGAAAATATATTGTGACTATGAGTCTRGCTATGAGACATTATTGTAATTAAKGATGCAATTTATTATTGATAATTATTTGTTTTCTATTTCTATTTATTTTTTATTGAATTATGAGGCTGGTACATCCCATCCTCCATCACAGACAAACCCATTTGCCAGTCTTACGTGAGGTGCTCTGGCCAGAGATGTGTTGGTGCAGTGATTSACAGATGGCTGTTACAACCACAAGTGTTGTGTAGAAGCTTTKCTACCCTGTCTTTGAGCTGTATATGGAAATCTTTGCATTTTGTGCAGGCAGTTCTTTGTGGACAGGGCATGCTGCAATGCACAGGGAGAATCCTGGGGCAGTGGAGGCAGCATGTGCTGAGGCCAGTGCTGTCTAGGGACAGCCAGTCTTGGCAATGTAGGTTCAGTCATCTCCATTTGTTGACTATGCTTTAGCAACCAAGAGTTAAACTTCTCTGTATGGTTAGAGTTCAGTTTTAGATGTGTTTAAACAGTGCAGGAAACAATTGCCAAGGARAGAACTTGTGAAAGGCCTTACACCAAAMATGTTTGCTTAAATCACATTCGCAAGTAAAATGACAGAAATGGTTTGCTTATAGCATTGGCAGATGGTGGTTGAAAAACATCCTGAAGGTAGATTCTGAGAGGGATAAGTCAATATGTCCTGAATCTCCACGCTTGAAAACATGAGTCAAATTTAATTACAGACTCTTGGGTGACTGCCTGGTCAGAGAAACCTACCACAGTTAGTGATGGAGCAACTGCCCTCTTGGAAACCATCCAGCAGGAAAAAGAAGAGTGAGATAGATCATTTTGAAACAGTATAYAAATAATGTGGAGTATTAGTATACTTGACTGGCTGTACAGAAATTCAAGGAGTGATGCAAGGAGGAAAATAGCAGGAGGAATTATGTGGGAGATCATGAAGCAATGGTTGTAGACAAAACATGGCACAATAGCTCTTGTTAATGAAATAAAAACTTGCTTCATGTTATTTGTGTAGTATGAGAATGGGACAGAAAGATAAGACACAGAAATGTTCCAGTTTACAATTATAATAACTCAGCATCCACTGACATCAGAAGTCCTTCAACTAACCTTACAGGACCTTTAGTCAAAACTTATGTCACTGAGACATACCAGAATGGAGAAAACAGAATAATGTGGGTGAACATCTTAAAAATAAGACACAATGCTCYAGCCATCTGCTGCCAGTGATCACCAGCAAAGTCTCTGAAAAGCTCCTGAAATTCCAAACAAAGCATCCCCAAAATGCTGCTGAGCAGAAATTTCTCTTGAAAAGSAGGACTATGCAATATCATGGGTGCCAAAGCAGCATTCAGAAACAAAAATATGAAATTGTTTGCATTGCTAAGTTGTATATTGCTGCAATGACCACAAAGCTGTGCCTCATCTCACAGTCTCTTTGTGAAGCTGCAGTTTRAAAGCAAGGCTACAGCTTAAAATAATCTGGTCTCAACATCAAGGAWGTACAATTTTGAGGCCTCTATACAGTTATTCTAATGAGAGATCAAGTTGTTTAATGTTATATTTAAACCTTGACTTCTAATGTTCATGGGCATGGTCCATGGTACATCCAGCATCCTCATGCAGTGCTCCAGAGRTAAAGCAAACCAAGACAGCCAACACTGCAGTTTGAGCTATGATGGCTAATGAGCAGGTAATAGTAGCTTGGAGTTATTAATTAACATGCCTAGGCATGACACAATTATTAATCTGAGTGGGTTAATTAATTTCTGTTTTGGCAAAACARTGGTAACCAGGGCACTATGAGAGGAAAAGGGTTGAGTCATCTGAGGGCAGAGACAGTCACAGGTTTGCATACACTTTGCCTTTTAACTGAACATTTATAATGACTTTTTGAATGCCTGAATCAAAACAGAAGACCTGTCATTTCCAATCTCTAATGCTACACAACTTAGTTGTGTAGTGTTATTCAAAAGGCCCCCTCCACCTCCTCTTTTCTTCCTTAGATCTGTTCAAGACACTGAGTATTCCCATAAGGAATTCAGATGTTCAGATGTGCTGTGTTTGTGCTCACTGAATGTGAAGGCAATGAGGAAGAACCCACTCTGGGGTTCTGCAGGAGCTTATTCGCTTCCTGAGTACTGACTAAGAGACCAGAAACCTGCCCTTTGTTTCTGATTTTAAGTTGAAACATGATTCAAAGAACTCAAATAGTGAATTTTTGGAAGGTAGAATTGCAAGTAAAAATTCCTGCTGTATATGAACATTTTTAATAGTTCTCCCATCTCTCATAAGTTCATTGTCATYAATCTCAGTGAATCTGTGCTGATTAACACCAAATGCAAATCTGATCCTCCTCTTTCATTCTGCCTCTCARGAAAGAATTCCCTGTGGAGACACACTGGTTAGAAGCCTCTGTGTGGCAGCAGACAAGTGGTGAACCCATTGCAGTTGTTCTCTAAATAGCGGGAGCTGCTRGGTAAGATATCAGCAAACATGGAGCAAGTGAGTTACTTCCAGAGAAGAAGTTAAATGCTGGTGACTTGATCYGTTCACTAGAGAAGGAAGATTGTTTTTTTTCCCCAGAGGAAGGGGGATAAAAATCCAGGATTCAGGATGTACATATCTAGGAATGAGAACAGGATTGCTGAGCTCAGATAGCAGATCATGATCTTTGTGTTGAATCTGCAAGGCAGAGTGACTGTGGTTTGYTAGGCTTGCTCTGTCTGAGCTTTTCTTGACATGTTTGTAGCTTGATTTCACTTGGTCTAGCTGTGACAGCAGTTTCTCTCATGGGCTCGGTGTCTGTGGTTAATTTCTTTCGCTTTTGTTTTCTTTGTGTTGTACARCCATGGTTCTGTAGAGATATTTTAGCAGACAGTAATTCTATATGTGGAATGAGTTTTTTATTGCTCTAACAAAGTGATGTAGTGTAGAGAAATACAGCCCTGGAGTGATAGCATCGGCCTTGAGAAATGGAAAAATGGGACAGAGCACAGAGGAATGCGGGCGAGGGATGATAAGAGATAGGGCCCTGTCCTGGCACTGGAGACCCCACGGCTGTGAACAGTTCTACAGCTGCCAGATAAGGAAGTGCAGATCTGGACAAAACTSGTTGCAGGGGAACAAAGAACATAAATAAGTAGACTTTTTTTTGCTGTGAAATGTATGTCTGAGCTGCAGGGAGTCTCTCACAGTACTCTGGACTTCATCAGTGCAGAGCTACCCCAGAAATGATAGGACAGCTACACAGCTCACCTCCATGGACCTTCAGTCAGACAAATGGAGTCCCTCTGCAAGGAAGGAGCCCAGTTTTCCTGGGACTGACAGGTGGTACAGACTTAGGGGAAAAATCTCAATGTCTCAAGGTCACTTCACATTTTACTGCAAAGATATGCAAAAATAAGGGCACACTACCAGTAGCACTGGCATAACACTGTAGGATATAGCATAGTATTTATGCTTCTGTCACCAGAAGAACACAGCTGAGAAGCATTAAAGTTGAGAAGAATGCACTTAGTAATTCATACTTATTAAGCTGAGTATATGCATAGGTTTTCAAGTTATAATGTATTAAGTTTCTTATATGATTCTATGGATTGTTTACCAAATACTCTGCAAACATCTTCTTTCAACAGTCCTTCAACATCAGTTTCAAAGGTGTTACTGTAAATGAATATTTTGTTACTGCTCTTTCTGATTTCCCTCAGTGAAGGAGAAAGATGATGAAATGTGGTTTATCTCTGACAATAGATTTACTCTGCCCATCTAAAAATGTCTAGTACCCATGAGCTACTGCTTCTGGCTGGTTTGTTAGTCTGTGTGATTTACAGCAGACCCACTGTACCACTGTAATAAATGGGTATTGTCCCTTTCAAGACGTGTTCTCTCATGCTGTTGATGAACAGTCTCTCTGGATTGGACCATTGTCCAAGAAAAAGGAATGATACATACAACAAACTTCAGATCTTGATTTGTCATTTAATTGCATTTCATATTACTCTAAGAGTGTCCTCTCACTATAGTATTATCCTTAAATGGATGTCAGGAAAAGGCTGGCAAATAGTTAATTTGTGTTTTTCTTTTCACAGATATATTATTGTCATGCACAGTAGTGCAGCAATTTGTATTTGCTTCAAACAGGCAGACAAACTTACTCTTGTGCTTGTCTCAGTGCAAGGCAGGGCCTGTGGTACTGTAATTCAGAGACTTTGTCCAGAGGATGAGGAATTGCCTGTTGATGGAAAGCTCCGTGGCTCAGGAATCAAACTCTCTACCCATAGTCCCTAAATGAGAGCAATGCAGCTCTTTGGTGCTTAGTGTTGGGGTTTTTGGTGTACATTAGTCCTGCAGTTTCATGGTGGACTAAAGGCAGTCTAATTGCAGAATGGTATTGTCTCAGCTATCAGTGCATGTTCCCGTCACTGCCCTTGTATTGGCTCAAGCTGTGCTTCAGGTGTTCATTCCTCAAATCAGCAAGCAAACCAAGCTCAGCCCCAGGTGGTAAAGGCTGACCCTGATGGGGCAGAGGTGCATGGGTGACACAAGGGCACCCATTCTGTGGTGCTGTGCTTTTTGATCACCTTGTTGTGGTCATGGTGCTACATCAACAGACAGATGTGTCTTTTACATCTGTGTTTTCAAGGCTGACAAGAAAATGACAAGGGCTAGACTCATTATTTTCTGCAAATTTCTACCTCACAAAGCCTGTTCCCTCTCTTTACAAAAACTCAAGATCCCCCATTGTTTGCTCCCAAAATTTCACTTTTTAAAGCTTTGTGAATGTAATGGCACTCTTTTGGTTACTTACTTGAGAGAATTTATAAAATGCTAAATATTAATACATTAAATGATCTCTGAGAACAATTAATTGCTTCCATTCTAGCCCACTAAAAGAACCCGCAGTTTCTCACACAGTATTTTGAAATCTTTCTCAGAGAAAGATTTTGAAGGGTGGTCATACTACATAATGGTAGGCACCAACAAATGTCTTCTTAAAATGAGAAGTTTGGATGAAATGTCTCAAATACAGCTCAGTTCCATTTTTGTAATATGGTGCTCTTACTCAAATCAGCTTGAAAGCTTTCCAGCAAAGTCATGAGTAAGCCTAAATTGATCATATTTTTACTATACATGTTTTACAGTAGCTGACATTGATTTGATATTATGGTTCTATTTTAGTGCTTTGTAAAATGAATGCCTTAACTCATTTTTCTCATCCCCACACTAATACTATGTCCCTGTCTGTAATCTGTAGAGGCAGCAGAGACATGCTATATACAATTCTAGAAATGCACCTATCAAATTATTATGCAGTTCTCGTGCATCATAAGAATACGACGTGCTGTGAATAATGTGTCTTCCACACCAGATTTATGGGTTTGCATTCTTGTTACATTTCTGTTTCTGTATTGTTCATATTCTCTCAACCATTTGTAAATACTAAGTTATGTAGAGGCCAACTGCCCTTTGATACCATGGGTCTCAAAACTGAAGTAATTACAAAAAGAAATTAATTTCATAATGCACCATGGGCTCTAGAGTTATACTTGGAATTGTTATTTCAAGTTTCAAGATGATACATTTATCTCCCCACCACATAGATGTGGG
Source organism: Alauda arvensis (assembly GCA_902810485.1). Taxonomy (NCBI): domain Eukaryota; kingdom Metazoa; phylum Chordata; class Aves; order Passeriformes; family Alaudidae; genus Alauda; species Alauda arvensis. The sequence goes on along the minus strand of CADDXX010000251.1, from coordinate 286,181 downwards.
TGGGGAGCTAATTGGAACAGGTCTTTGTTCCCAAATAGAGGGACAGCATAAATTAGCTACAACTAATCCCAGTCTGGAGAGATCAAGGGGAAAGTCCGGGAAAAGGATGTTTTACTTTTGTGAATAATGATCAGGATGGCAAACAGTTAAGCAAACCAGACATATACAGGGCCCTAAGGAGTTGCACCCATGAATACTGAGGGAGCTGACTGATTTCTGCACAGAGAAATAATTACTGTAATTAACTTTGTGACTTCAATTTTTAATGGTCAACACGGATGATACTCATAAAATTTAGATCAGTGTAATTCCAGTTCATTTCCCTTGCCTGTACAAAGCACATCTAATCCACTCATTATGGTTTTCCAGGAACACCAGGCTTTCAGCTCATTATGTTAAGGTACATTGAAAGAGGAATCACCTTACTTGAATACAGAAATTTAGAGCAATTTGGAAACTTATTAATAGTGCATAAATTTCTTACTAGTGTGGATTACCCTGCCTTGGGGCCAGCAGTATCCATCAGAGAGGTAGGGCAAGGTGCCTGGGAAAGGTATCAGTATGAGCCACGTAATTTCTCATGTTGCTGTATCATATCAGAGACCTTGGGTTCTACAGCTTCCTCAATTTTTCAGTCTCGTCATTTGCAATCTACAGTAATGTTGCCACTGTTACTTTGGTGAAGTAGCCATGTTTCATACAGCTTTGCAGGTATAACAACCAGAATTGCTTGCTTTCTGTTTTTTTTTTTTTAACATAATACTACATTAAAGAATTAACACGTTTCCTGACTGCATATAATAATTTATCACTAATGCATTGTTTTAGCTTATGTAACAATATACCTCTTTGTGCTTTCCCAAAAAAAAGGAGACACATAACATCTCTGATATAAATTCATAGCAGTAAACTTTTAATAGGTATGAATTTTCCCCCAGATACACCCTCTTGGTGTTTTCTGGCTCCATTCACTCCAGTACTTGTTCTTATGTGTTATATCCCTATTCCGTTAGTGTTACAGAAGGCTAAAATGCTTTAATTTGCTATTTATCTTTTTTTTAATTAAATCAGATGGCCCTTATCACATATTTTACCCCTAAGATATATAATACTATTTGTTTCCTTTTGAAATGACTAGGCTGGCTTATTAAGGGTGAAAATGTCCAGGTAGGGGATATAGCCATTTTTTCAAATTTAAAGACAACTTTCTATAAAATAGAAAAAATAAAGGAATCTRTACAATTCATGTTGTAAGAACAAAGGGCAACAACAGTTAGAACAGTTAGTGATTTTATCCCTCTAGGGATTCTTTTTGCAAAACCCTATCAACTGAACATGGTCAGAAATAGTTTTGAAAAGCTCAGGGTTGAATGGGTGTGAAGCAACAGAGTCAACTCTGATCAGTAGAAATCCATTTCTAATCAAAAAACTCATCYGGCACTCCTTAAAGCAAATTACAAATGAAGAGTGCACCTCTGTCTGAAAAACAGACCTCCACCTTTGATCTGTGAAGATCTACCTCCTCATCTTGAAACTGCAACACAGTTTTATTTTGTAGTACAGGATTTTACGCCCTTGAAGCAAAATGGAACAAAGGGCAATTGTACAATCAGACTTCTCTCCTGATATACTGAAAGAACAGCATGGCATTACTGTGGTAGTTTTGCTACTTAAAAAAAATTGCTGCAATTGGTTTCCAGCTCTTTATTCTCTTGCCTCTGTGTTGTCTCCTCTAGAGGGCAATTTAACACAAGCTATACATTTATGAGACTTGTAGGCTGGTAAGTGTTCTGTCACTGATAAGAGAGGTTGAAAAATTTATTTCCATTTAAAAGGCCTGAAACAAGCTAAAACTGGTTTGTGTGGCTGCCTGTCCATAAAAGATTTGCAGGGGGCTGCTTAGGCTGTTAAGAGTTCAGAAAGGTGTCTGTGCTTCCAGGGTCACATTGGCCTTTTCCAGTCCTGTAAAAGGTCAAACACAGRTTTCTGAATGTCCTAATTTTCCAGAAGAGAGTCCCTTCAACAYGGGCTTGGGGACATCATCTGCCTTTTTTTTCTGTATTGTTTCCCCCTTGAAACTTGAAAACTTGAAAAATAAAATAAATGCATTACCAAGCATGAACAAGTAATTGATATTCATGGTGCTGCTGCTCAGCTCCCTGCATGAGGGTCTGAAGGGCATCCTGAGCTCATGGCTGGGCCACTGGGCAGGTGCTCCAGATGTTCAGGGAGTCATTTTTTCTTGTTGARGTTGCCACCTGCTTGTCCTGGGGAAGCTGTGTCATCTCTGAGCCTCAGTTTCCATGAGCAAAAAGAGGACAACAAATGGCTGCATCTGATTAAAATGGTGTTTCATAGGGGTCACCAGGTTTCTTGAAGGAGAGGTTCTGTAGAAACTATTGTCATGGGCCCTACAAGAGCAGGAGATACCAAYCCTCTTAAAAGGAAGAAAATCCTTAAATATAAGACAAGTTGAYGACCCTGCTCAGAAACAATTGGCAGAAGAAGTATTAATAGCCTTGTAGTGTCACTACATCAAYTGGCTTCAGCCCTGTTTTTCTTATCTTTTTAACCATAAGTGGTTTGTATTTCCATACTCTTTAACCTCAAGTGCCTTGTATATTTGAAGGGGTAATATACTTTTTTATCAAAGATGTAAAAAAAAAAAAGGGAATGAGGATCTGCTTCCTTGTCTGAGCATAACTGCCATAGACTTCTACCTATCTTGCTTGTGCCTAGAATAAATCTCAGCAATAGGAATGCTAATCAGTAATTGATCAAGAGGCCTATTGGTAAGAGTTGTAAAATGCAGCTGGGAAAAATGAGAGGAAAGGCAAAGTGTGTCGCTTAAAACAGAGAAACTTAAAGTCGAAGGAGTTTCTTCAATTTTGGTATGTGTTGGAAAGTGATACCTTTCAGAGGTTTACTGAATTATTAGTGCAGTTCATACAGGAACTTCAAACTYAGAAGTGCTGGGACCTAAATCTGTCTGTCACAGAGGCCTCTTCATATAGTGTGGCTTTTTGTGAGATGGCTCCAAGAGCAGTAGACTGGAGTTCATCAGGCAGAGGATATGGTGGAGGTGAAGAAAAAATGCAGTGTCTTGAGCTAATCTCTAATTTTTTGAGCTGTGTTTGAGGTCTCCAGTGCTCCAGTGGTTAAGATAGACTGGAATTTATTTAATTTTTAATAGCTACCTTAATCTGCATAAATCTGTYCTCTTCAGGGCTGTTCCTTTTGGTTACTCTGCTTCTTCTAGCTGCTATATGCTGATCAAGTCAAGATTTTTATAATTTGAGGGACTTCCATGACACAGGCAGTGTCACTGTGGTTTTTCAAACGTTTCTGAAACCCTACTTTTAGAATAGATTTTAATAATACAACAATGATCTTTAAAAGCCCGCACTTCTCATGCAGTCAGTAATTGTCAGAGGTACAGGAAAGTTTTTCATCACTGAAATAGGAATTGACCAAACTGACTGGGAAACTGGCACTTGGGAATAATGCCAGCTTCCAAAATGGGCACAGCATCATGAATTATGAAGATGCTTTTTGACTTTGAGCTCTTTGGCTTTTAATTAAATGTCTCATACCAGGAATAACCAGTTTACAGGAGCTGTTGTATTAAAATCAAGCTACCAATCATGTAATTTGCTATATTGGATTGGATGTCTGCTCTAGCTTTGGCATTGGTGAATATTTGATGCTGCAGTCGGAGAGAGGTCTGATTGAATATAGTTCTTTATTTTGGAAATTATTATTTTTCCCCTGGTCTTCACATATGACTTACACCGTTGAAAGAGGAGGCTGTATTTTCTCCTTTTGTTTGAATTCCTATACCTAAAAGCCTGGCAGATACTCTGGTCCTTAAAATTCTCCATTGCACTCATGTGGAAATTAATGGAGTTTTTTGGCATATTGGTTTTGCCAAAACTCATTGCTGGTTCATTTTACATATAATGTTTTGGGGTTTCCACATCAATTTGCCATGGAGTATTAAGCTTTCTCTTCTCTCAAATTGCTCTAAAGCTGCACCATAGACTTGAGTTCAATGTCAAACATGTAACAAAATACATAGTTAGTGACAGCCTTGCCTGTCTGAATGCAAATGTTGCATGAGGTTAATAGTATGAATTTCCACTTGAATATCAGCTGAAAGCACTGTGAGTTTCACAATGTGTCAGTTTGCAAAAGTTGCTATGCTAAATGAAACCGGGCTTTTTTTTTTTTTTTTTTTTTTTTTTTGGTAGAACACAGCAACGATTCAGAGTTGCAGAACTAATTTTATCTAACAATAGGCTTGCATCCTTAGAAATAAAACTGGGTTAATATTGTCTGACTCCATAAAAGTGTGCAGACTTCTACACAGCAGACAATCTGTGCAACACCATTGGGGGCTTTTAAAAATGTTGCCATGTTTGAGGTCATCAGGAGGCTCACTAGGTTTTGTGAGACACCTTTCTCTCGAATTARTTACTGTGGCATGTACCTGGCTTCAATTCACCAGTCTATTGCTCCACAGACAGGGAAACATAATAACTCCTGTCAGTGTGTACCCTGCAGCTCTTCTAGGGGATGTTGCTTGGGGTGCCTGGGTCACAGATATTTTGCATTTTTTTYAAATGAGTAGGGGAAAAAACCCATCATTGCATTGATGTCCTTGAAGAGAAGCTACTGRCATATTTTTATGTGAGTCACTGTGGCACTTGTGTGAAGCAACACAGTTCTACTGAATTTAAATTAGTTTAATAATTAGCAATTTAATGGGGAGCATTTTAACAGTGATATACTCCATAAATGCTTGTAGCATTTTAACAGTTATGTGCCATAAATGCTTTATTTTATATTTCATTACTTTATAACTTGTAAAAAAMCAGAATTCCAGGACTTGGAGTTAAAAATTGTCAGCTCAGTGTGTGTGTGCCCTGTTGTATCCATGATTTACCCAAGATAATACAGTGTACAGTATACATTTGCATGCATGCATGGCCTTYAATTGTCTTATCCCTTAACTTAATAATGGCAGTTTTTCTCAGTTCTCTAAATAAATGGATACATCCTTTCTGAATTACCCTGACTGATGTCTGTGTCCAGCACTATTTGCATATTTTAAAATGGAACCTTTCTAGGTCCAATGTGACTTTCAAGACAACATATCTATTTATCATAATAACTGAGAATCCCTTGATTTTTCTGCTGCAAAGCCAGAAATCAAATCTGAAAGTGTCAGTTCAAGAATTTATTGCTATTCACTGAAGCACTCTGGTCTGTGTTTTGCTTAAAGCAGGAATAATTTTGGAGGCAGAATAACCTGAACCTGATTCCACCTTTAAACTGAGCAACGATGTTARCTGCAATTTTATACATTCACATTCTAGTATACTTTTCTATGCAAAATTACCTTTGGCCTCAGACCAAGAAATGAGATGGATAAGCAAAATGTTCAAGTGCTCTGCTGCATTAGTGCCTAAAAAGTGCAGCCACTGCTAACGTAACACCACTGACCTCAGTGGGACATTTGACTGGTCAGATTAGCCAAACAATATGGGCTRCTCTGGGTATTCCTTGGATGTAGAGAGGAAAGATGCCAGCTTTCAATATCCTGTCATAAGTGCTGTCAATTTCTGATAACTGTCATTGTCTGATAAAAATACCAAACCTACAGTTGGGTACTTCTGAAACATGAATGCAGAACCTGCAAATTGAAGAAATAGCCTGACTTTGTGAAGAGATGACATGTGAAAAGTAAGTGGGACTGCAGGARCCAATATCCTCAAAGCAGTACTTGGTGGACTATGTAGATTTTCATCTTCTTTGAACTAAATGCCTAGCACCTGAAAGGATGTGGATGTGCCTTTCATTTTCTGTGTTCTCTAAGTAAACAGCTTTTAAACCTTCTGATCCTGACTGCTGCTGAAGGTGTTTTGTCCCAGCAGGAAAATGCCACCATACAGAACAACCTCTTCCCACATTGCCAGGAGCATCTTGAAGGGGGGGACCAAGGGTGTGTGGCAATGCTGCCACCTGAATAGCATGAAGTGTTGGGAGGAGCAACGTAGAGATGCATAAACAGGGATCAATGCAACTTTAGTCAGGGCAGGAATGTGAGGTCCTGAATATATATGTATATATATATATATATATATATATATATATATATATATATATATATATGTAGCTAAGAGCTTGCAGTGTTAGATAAAGTGTCTGGAAGCACCACCAGTTAGCCAAGCTGCCCAGACCTTAGCTTTCATCCCTGTACAGCACCAGTTTGTGTTTAGTGCTTTTGGACAGTTTAAGTCAACACATCTTTGGCATGGTTGGGGGAAAAATAATTCTGCAAAAAGCAGATGATTACTTTTCTTTGAAAAGCTCTGATGCCTTTGTAATTTGAGGTTAAGGCATCACATCTGCTAAAGAGCACCCTTTATGCCAGGTGTGAACTTTGCATTTTCCCATTAATATGTGTTCAACTTTGATTAAGTTTTCACCATTTGCTTCTGCTTATTAAATGTTAATCGCAGCTTAGACTTTCATAAATCTCTGCAGTTTCCATGTACACTAAGSAGTGCAGCTGCCTTGCCTCCTTCCCCTTCTAGACCCCCAGAGAGTGATGGAAAATGGGAGGAGGGCTGCCTTACCTGCCTCCCTACAGATTCCTAGGTGTTTTTTTTCCTGCAATGTGCATAGACAAGCTACCTTATTTGAATCCAGTGTCAAGAGACTCACTTGGCTGTCAGGAAAAGGGAGAAAAGGCAGTTAGCAGGAATTATTTCAGAGACAGAAAATCTATGATTGGGATTTGAAGAAGAGAGGAGAGAGAGGAACCAGGGACCAGTAATGAAAAACAGTGAGTGGAGAGGAAGGAGAAAAACAGATGGATCTTAAGAGGAACTGCAGTGTRGAGAGTGGAACTTAATGCTGGAAGGGAACAACACTCAGAGGGTATTGAAACCTGGGGCAAGTAATGATGCCTAATTTAGCTATCTACATGTAGAACTTTACACAGGTAACAGATTTTAAAGCCCTTGTTATAGTCAGCCTAACAGWCTGCCTTTCTGTCACAGCAGCTTGGACCACACACCAGGCACTCACACAGCTTCCAATGCATGTGAGAGGGACAGCTGAACTTACCACTGGTTAGGACAGTCTTGTGTCAGCTTGGTAAATTCCTCTAATTAGCTACATGATGTAGCTACTTCTAACTGCAGAAACTGACTCTACGTGTCCTCTCTAATCCAACATGCCTGAATTCTTGAGCCAAAGTATTAAAAAWATATCTTTAGTTGTAAATAACTTTCATTATTTTTATACTGTTGCTTATAGGAAATACATTTACGCTCTGTCTTGATCAGTATATTTGTCTTTACATCTGACCCATAGCAGTCCAATACAGCCTTTTGGTATGTCATAAAAATGGGATCAGTGTTTGAGGTGTGTCATAATGGTAAAAGGACAAGGAGGAGAGAATTAATTTTTACAGATTCCTGTTGTGAAGATAGTTCAATGAAAATTTCTGTCCCATATGTACAAAACTAAGTATTTAATAATAGCAACTAGCAATTTAGGCTAGAGCRTGTAGTGTGTTTATGTAAGAACATATATTCTACAGACATTTAAAGGAGTATCTAATTTCCTTAATGATTCCTCTAGGTTAGCATATACAAACCCYTGGCTATTAGTGAAATCAAGTGTGATATAACTATGATTGTTTTTGGATACTAACTTGTATCTAAACTGAATTTTTCTTCATTACTTTATCACAGTTATCTTTTTTTTTGTGGCTTTTTTAAATAAGAAAAAAACCAGATACTGATCTAATGTGGGTATCCATATAGATTGTAGTTTAAAGGTTATCAGAGCTGTWCCTAAATTACCAACATAATTTGCAGCCAGTCAGCTGGGTATCTGGCTATTTGCTGTTTGAAGAGGTAATTCTAAACTTGAGTTCTTTCTGAAACAAGGAATTTATTTGGTACACTCACTCTCAAGTTAAGTGCCAAGCTCTGAGAAGGCATCAYTGTCTGAGTTCCCTGAGTTTTCTAATGCTTACTGTTGCTACAGAAACAATGGATGATTTCATTATCCAGGATTTGTTTCGGATTGTGTGTTTTGGATTGAGCCCTTCAACAGCACTTGGAGTGTTCTAGGAAAAGACAATGTTTCTTGACAGTTTTCTGGGGAAAAATGTWAAATTACTTTTTTTACGTGTCGTTTGCTACCTGTGTTAATCATGACAGAAGGAATGGCTGGAAGGTAATGAGTAGGGAAATACTTTGATACCAATTTCAACATGCAAGTTTTTCTTGGTCCTTTTGGRATCTTTTCTTGATCATTCGTTTCTATTCAGGCAGCCTGGAAATGCTTTCAAGTCCAAATCTCAAGAAATGCTTAGTACAATGAAAGGAGAGGATACCAGCTGTACAAGGAGCCTGGTCTTGTCATTGGTATGTTTTAGAATATTTCTGTCCTGCCCTGTGCTAGATATGTCAGCTAGATATGTCCCCTATGACACATATAGGGGATCTTTGGCCAAGGCATTGAGGTGAGAGGTAGAAGAAAATGCAGAAAGATCATTTTGTGGAATAAGCCAGGAAATAATCCAGGAGCTGCCAGAGAAATTCCACAGCTCCTTCTCAGTGCAAATCTTTTCTTGCTGAATTCATCCCAAGTTTTCAGCTCTTCAGTTAGAAATACAGCTGCTCTGCAGCCACATCCTCTTTGCTGCTTGAGATCTTAAAGGTGCCCATCATATCCTCTTCAGTCATCTCTTCTCCAAGCAGAATGATCTGCATGTGTTCAGTTTTCTTATACAGAAGGACAATCATCGTTTGATCATTCCCTGTTCATGTTTTCAGTTGAGTAGAGCAACACAAATTGCGATAAAAAAAGACTTTTATAGTGGCTTTGCTTTGTTCTTTGTTCCTTTTCTAACTGTCATTGACACCTAATTTATACCAAAACTATTTGTGGAAATGATGTTTTAATAATACCCACTRTAACTGTGAGATTTTCTTTATAAGAGATTACAATCAAATAAGAGCCTGTCCCTTTGAAAAGCTGGTTCTGTTTCAAATACTCTAAATACATTTACTGAATTTTACCTGCACATTTTTATCATTCTACAAGGTCCTTCTACAGTTTTTTAACTATCCTGAAAGCTTACCACCAGCAAATGCTTTAATTTTCCTGTTCATCCTCTTCTCAAGATCATTTAGGGAGATACTGAACAGCACAAGCCAGAGCAGAGATCCCTGTGGTGCTTCATTTAGAATCCCTTTCACTATGAAAATTGCTCATTTCAACCACATTCCCTCTCTTTAACCAGTTCTTCATTTATGTGATGGCGTTTCTTCTTATCCAACAGCAATTTTGTTTACTTGAGTCAACAAACAGTTATTAGGGAGAAATGCATTAGCTAATTATGAAATCATTTTACATTCATTTCTGTTTCTGGATGTTGCCAACATTTTTCATTTTYAGAAGCCTTCTGTCTCTCACTGCCTCATTAGTGCTTTTTCAGTTCTCACTTTTGGATGCCTTATATTCATAGGCCTTAGAATGATCCTCATAAATCTTTGGAGTTGTTGGGAGCCAGACAGAGTTCTCTCTTCATCAAGCTATTAATAGCAGTGAAAGACATACACTGTCCATCTTGCAGAAATTTATGCCTATTAACTGCTAGAATCCTTTGGTCTTTTCATCAGTACAGAAACATATMATTGGATTTACTTTCACTGAAGTCTCAGAACTGCTGTTGGTTTCTCAGTTCCAAATTTGCTACCTCTCTTACAGTATTTGATGCAGATTGCATCACATATTCCATTTGCCATATTCCAAAGATTAATATCCAGTGATGTTACCACTGAGACTGACCCATTTCCTATAACCTCATCCAGAAGTAAGGGATTTTAAGTGCCTGTCTCTGGTTTGATTTAACTAAGATTAGATTTCACACATACATGCCATTTTAATATCCTCTTTTTAAAAACTCAGATGCATAGTTAACTCTGGTTTAGTACAGATTTCAAATATCTCTAAGAGCAGCTGAACCTGAGATGAGACGGGTGAGGAGGAGGTTCCTATTTCCCTGGGGAGCAGTGGAACATGCTTATGTAGGGGACAACTCAAGACAAGAATTCTTTCAAGAAAAGGAAAAGAAAGAAGTGCAGAGGCTGAGGCTATGACAGATGCAAGGATACCTGGAAATAAAGAACCAAGGGGCCATTCCTGGTTAGGCAATTTGGAAATAGATACCCTACTTCCAGGAAGTGGAAGAGCACTTTGCCTTGTGGATGTGAACTGTACTCTACCAATTTGTCCTTGACAGCAGGAAGTGGTCCCTGCCTGCCCTATTTAATGCTCCAGGTGTTGCCAGTCTCAGTGGTGACAGAACAAGAATATGCCTCAACTTGGGCAGTTTTCTGCAATTCAGAAAAACCCTGAACTGACTTTAAAAAACCCCTGGAGACAGAGCCTTGCCCTGCAAAGACATAATGGATGGGGGAAAGAATGTTTTATAACCTTTTTTACTTCTATTCAGCCAGATTTAGGACTATGGGATTTCTCTGCAGAAGAGGTTCAGAATATGCCTTAATACTCCAATGAAACATGTTTTTCTCAAGATTAAAATCTTTATATTCTCATTTGGAGAGTTTATTTTGGAARTATATGCTTCAAAGCTCTGCCTAGCTTGCTCTCCTGATGCAAGAAATTATGCATCCATTTAAACATCTGAGTTTTTCTCTCTACAGCATTGCTTTCTGCATAATCAGCTTGGTCTGTGTTTGCAGCTTATTTTTCAATGAGTGCATCTCAAGCTCTTATTTTTTTTAGTCTAGATTTTAATTAACTGAGTTCTGAGTATTTTTACACCAATGTGGGATATGCTGTTTTTCACTACTTCTGCAAATATGAACTATTCTGCACCATAATTGTTTTGATATGAATATGAATTACACAGCAATTGACCTTGGGCTCTGCTTAGTTTGTGCTGACTGCCAGGCCTGYGCTGCAAACCACATCACTTCTTATCTGGGTCTTTGTACAAAAATATGCTTTCCCTGGGGACCCATTTGCATTGATTCCAGTAGTCATGATACTTTTCACTTTTCTGTGCTGCTTACACACCCTTTGCTCTCCTCATAGGTTGTGATCTCCAGTGCCTTCCAGCTGGTTCCTTATATGTTATATGCRTGCCTTTCTGTGCCATGCTATTGCCTGAAAACTTGGCAGCTCTGAAACCTTTCTTTTCATAACTCCCCTCTCCCAGAACTGCAGATTCAGCAGATTTCACTTGTTGCAGGGACCAGTTTGGAGGTGTGTGATTTAGACACATGGAATGAGACTGCAAGTAGAGAGCTAAGGGAGCTACACTGGCCTGAGGTGTCATCTGTGCCCSCCCTGAAATTCAACTGCTCTTGCAGCCCAAAGGTGATACCAAAGGAKAATGACAGCCTTTCCAAACTGACCCTTGGAGCTGCTCCAATGAGTGCCAATACCAAATATAGGATGTGTGTTTAGGACAGTCCTTGGGGTGCTGAGTGTTGTACTGGGAGYCCAAAGTGGGCCTTGTCCCCTCACATTGCGTGTTACTGATGGAGGGAGACAGTGACTCYCATCCACCTTACACCAAAAGTGTGCTGTGGACCTCTCCAAACCACCAACACCAGCTCCAGAAGGAGGCACAGGGGCAGCTATGAGGGGAAACAGAGGAGCAATCCATAGCATCCCAGCTGGAGCTGGGCACATCACTCCTCTGRTGGCTTACAGCTGCCTGGACAGCCATGCCACTGTCTCATAGGTGCCAGGTTGTTYGCTGCTCTTCATTTGGCAAGCCTAAGTCCCAAACAGACAGATGCTATGACCTGGTCCATATTATTGCAGCAAAGCTTGRTCACTTGAAAGGCTTTGTCTGGACATGGACAAGTGCAGTGCACAGAAAGGAGCTGCAACTGAAGGGATACTATAGCCAGATAGGAGGAAGCTGCAGCTCCATCTRTTTCATCTCTCCTGTGGTTTGCAGGCATTGCTTTSTGTGATAGCAGCTGATAAATTCTTCAGAGTCAGTCCAACATAAATCCCTTCTGAGCTGAGCTGTGTTCTGTCAAATTTGTGATCAGAGCTGAGATTAGCCTGCTGTGACCATGTCTATGTGTTTTGGTGCTTTTGCTTTGCTTTGGATGGAATTACRTGACCCTGAAGCAAAATTTTGTGGATGAAATGCCATGCTCTGCTGCAACCTTGTAGATTCATGTTTATTAATTTAAAATTTGTCCTCTCAAAAGTAATTTTTTTTTAAATTGTTAATGTATCCTGATAGCTCTTGGGAATTTAATGCTGTCATTTTCCTTGGCTTGCTGTGAGGGTTGTGTGTCACCTGTAATTTATACAATATGGTGCTTAAAWATATGGTGTTTCATTATTACAGGGAGCTTGGAGAAACAACATGGCTGAGAAAATTAGCTGTAGATAGCCTCTAGAGATTTATGCATCTCAAGGATTTTGTGATCTCCTTTTGATGAGATTCATTAACAGTGTTGCATGKGTAGTTATACCTCCAGCTCTTCCTGCCAGTCCTGAGCTGTGGTATCAGGGAACAGTTGCAGTGCTCAGAGCCTAGTGTTGCTGGAAAAGTCAATGAATCCCATCCTGCACAGGCCAAGCCTGCTCAGTCACTGCAGGTTTGCTGGTGAAATGTGGGAAGGAAAGCACTTCCAAGGACTGCAGTTCAAAGATACTCCAGTGTGGTTTAGTTTATTCTAGGCACTGCTTTTTCCAAAGAGAGCAGTACTGTTCCAATTTAACTACATCTGTACCAGCAGCTGCACCTTAAGGAGGTGCTTAAGTGCTCTGTCTCCAGAAAGGCAGTATAGGTTTATAACTCATACCAGTAAAGCATGAAATTATTGCTGCCAAGATTTTTGCCCACAATGATACCACCTAAAAATCTGGAAGACCTCYTTAGAAAAACAAGGAAATATGGGTCACTTGGTAAATAACAAAAAGAAAACTAAAATTTGAGCAGAATTAATGAAAAATCAAAAAACGAAATGAAACCAAACCAAACCAACCCACCTCCCGCCCAGAAAAAAAAAAAAAACCCAAAACTTTGAAAATATAATATTTTTTAAAGATATGGTGGCTAAGTGACCAGGCAAAGAAAACATTTGCCTGGACATCTACCAAATTTAATGTTGTTTTACTCTTTTACTTCCCAGATGCTTCCAAGAAAAATGGGATCTGCTGTTGTTATTTTGAGCTACTGGATGTTTCAGAGGGACAAGACCACACTTCTAGAGAAGTTGTTCACTAGAATACTCATAGACTCATAGAATCACAGAATATGCWGAGTTGGAAGGGGCCCATCAGGATCACTGAGTCCAACTCCTGGCCCTGCRCAGGACACCTGAAGGGTCACACCATGTGCCTGAGAGCATTTTTCCAGAGCAAATGCTTCGGGAGCTCTGTCAGGCTTGGTGCTGTAACCACTTCCTTTGAGGAGCCTATCCCAGCCATCCTCTGGGTGAAAAACTTTCTCCTGATATCCAGCGTAAACCTCCCCTGACACAGCTTCAGGCCTTCAAGGTCCCTTCTAACCTAAACCATTCTGTGACTCTGTTACTGCTAACAAACAGCTCTTCTGAGAGCAGGATGTTTGCATTTAGTTCATAATAAAAGTAAAATATGCAGRAGTTTCAAGCAAATTAAGCAATTAAAATTGAAAACCAATAAAACTATTCTAACAGTATGTTGTGCCATAGGGAAAAGCCAATACTTARTATATTGCTATAACATTAACTGAACCAGTTAAAACAGGAAACAGCCATTTAACTCTGGAGTCAGCAACAGTAAATCATTGGTGTTTTCAGCTTAAGGCAAATAGGAGAGCTGAGACAAAAGCCCTAGTGTTCAGAGTGGACTAGTCAGGAGAACAAGAAGAAACATGTTTGTAGGACAAACTGAGGGCATGGCAAGGCTYGGGACACTCCATTGTGCAATTCACACTGGGAACTTCTGTAATATTGCATTTATATTGCAACAAACAACGTAAAGATGCTGAACTGAATCACGTAACCCAGGTCAAAGTTAGAAGAAAGCTGTGTTCCAGTCACACAATCAACTCTTGCTGCTCCCTGAYGTGGCTCCAGCTTCCTTCACTACACTTGTGCAGTGTGGGAGCCAGAACCACACAGAAAGGACAAGCTGCCTCAAGTTCAGCTATCTCTCTTCAAGTTCCCCACACACAGAAGTTGCCACATTTGCCCAGTTAAACATGCTCTCACCAGAAGGAATAGCATATATATGTGGCACATGAATGTTTTACAATTGCAACTTGAGTGTTCATTTCTTAGGAAAGTATGCAGGAAAGGGCAGAAGGGTCTTTTGAAATTCACAAATCAAATCACCCTCACAGGCTGGAGGCTGCATGAAGAACCTTGAAAATTTGGAAGGGTACACATGCATATACAGACAAACAATTTTTGCTTGAATTTTTGTCAGCATATCCCAAGCACAGAGCACAGACTAGACCTGTACCATTTAACTGGGAAGCATCATAAGCTGGGAAGCACCATAAGCTGTGAAGACTGCAGTATTAGGAACCTCACCAGTTCCTCAGAGGGATTCTGCACAGTGAAGCAGACTGTCATGGCAAGGTCTTCTAGCCACAGGGCACCTTGAGCTTCTGTAGGGTCCCTACAATTGAAAGTCCTTTGTAAAATAGTTTTGATCTTTATGTGCTGTCTTGGGTTAGCACAGCTTGGTTTTAGTTGAACAAGACGGTGCCCTGCAAGGACCTGAGATTGACACCTTCAGCCAGTGGAAAAGTAAAGTTTGCTTTTATGAATTACCCATATCAAGCTGCATACCCTAGCAACTGGCTCTTTCCCCTCCCTGCCTCCAAAGAGGTAAGAAGCAGCCCGGCTCCCTCCATCCCGGGGGGAGCCGGGGCCTGTGGGGCCTTGCCYAGCTCAAGTCTTTCCCGGGATGCCCGCCAGGCCCAGTGACTCCTGGGCAGGGAGCGGGGAGGAAGATATTCCCTGTCCCAGCCCGGATCAACTTTCCAGCAGCTGCTGGTGGGGAAGGGGAAGCCACAACTTTTAACATCCATCTGATTACTCCACCTGGAGCAGCTCCGAACAAGACTGAGGGGTGAAAAGGGAGGGAGACATTCACCAGCTTCTACCRGGATCTCGGCTGCCGATCCTGCCCCCCCATGCGGCCTTGGAATCTTTRAGAGCTGCCGCTGCTGCAAACCCGAGCTAGAGTTAACCCTTTCTTTGACAAGGTGAAGCTTGCAGAACRTTGATCCTCTCTAGAGTGAAAAGAAAGTCATAGTGGAGACATTTTTATTTAGGCCATATGAGGATACTGAGGTCTGTGAAAGAGGCATTGTATCTTAAAGGATGAAGAGATGAGAAGACGCCTTAGGCTGAAAATCTTTTGTGAATTRTGGTAACAGACTATAATATGCTAGAATATATCTTTAAACCACAGAAGATATGAACTGGGGAAATGATTGTTCAGATTGGTGGTTTTGAGCAAAGGTATTTGTAATGGACTAAGTGAATATTGATGTAGCAGGGACSCTGTGGTCCCCTGAGGTATTTGAATATTGGTTGAGATGTCCTGAAGAAGCAAGCCTCTGTGCCAGTGAAGAAGTGAGAGGTATCTCTGCCCTTGAATGAGATGAAGAACATCCTTTGCACCTGAACTGTTCATTTTAAAATGACAACCCAGAATGCAAAAAGTCCATGACCAAGTGCAGCTGATGGGAAAAGCTGCATGATATGGGAGAACCACAGAAACAAGTTCCTGGGCGGCTGTTTTTGTGAGAGCTAAGAGCCACAAGTAGACTGTTTCTTTCTTGTGAAGAGTTACCATAACCAGAAGAGACTTCTCTCTCCAAAAAGACTGATGAAAGATTATTTTATAAGAAGTACAGACCTTGGGTTCTGAGGGGTTTTTTTTTGCCTTTATACAATGTCTGTGAGAAAGAAAAGAAGCTAGTGGGAGAGGGGGAAGCGTTTTAAAAGTTTCATTTTGATTCTTTTTTTTTTCCTTTTACTGTATGTGAATAAAAGTATCTTTATATCTTTTAAGTTTGAGCCTGCTTTGCTTTCTCTTAATCCTATCTCACAGGAAAAAAACACTAGAACCATTACATTAATTGGTGCATTGGTGGGGAAAGAAAAATTGGTGAACATGAAGCCACTATACCCTCTCCACTCCACTGTTTTTGAAGAAAGGAATTGTGGAAGGATGGGGTGTCATGCTTAAAGTTCCAGAAAAATCATAATCTAGCTTCATATAAYTTAGGTAAATAGATGAGACATCATCCTGTAGTGATATTTCATATGCATGTTGTATTCAATGCTCATGAACCTGGTGTATAAGCAATGCAAACCCACCCAAACCCCAAGAAATTTGAGTTAGAAATTCCAACTATACCAACCAGAAGTCATGTAACTTTCTCTACAGCTTTCGCCTGTTCCTGATGATTGACTTGGCCATCTTGGGATACTAAGCAGTTTGTTGGAGATCACAGACAGGGGGGAGGTCACAGACAGGGGGTTGTGCAATATACCCTGATTTTTAACCAGTGGTGAGGAAATAGGTTGTGGTTAATTGATGTGCAGAAMGGACTGAAGGGTTCAGTGAGTAACTGAGGCATTGCCTTCAGAAAAGTTAATCTGATCCAATCCATCAAAAAGCAGCAAAACAACTGAAGCATAAAATGACCAGGCAAGGAATTAATTTGCTTGAATGCATGGAAGAATTTGTATCTATGTGATATATTCAGATATAAGCTCAAGGATTTACAACATACGTAATTAACTGGTGTAGCAGAGAGGTGAATCTTAAATGGCCTCTCAGTATCAATAAAACATACTGGAAATAATAGATGAATTTTCCTAGATCAGRCTAGTGTATAATTTCATCATCTTCCTTCTGAGATCTATGTTTTTAAACCAACCCCCTACATTTAGAAAAATGGTCATACTGATGTCAGTGGGCTTTGGATTAGGCTTCTGATAAATATCATGCAAGTCTTTTTAATGTCCTGAAAGGTTTTAAAATACATAAACTTCAGGGTTTTTTTAAATGAAGTAATAATATTGCCTTAATTTTTCAAAATTCATGGAAGTCGACAATAGAGATTTGGAATAATATGCAAAAAGCTCATGCAAAGATCCACTTGTTTCAGTCTAAAATAATTAATAAGGCTAATAATTAGTAAGGAGTGCAAAATCAGTTAGTTTTCTTTATCCTTTGCCAACAACTAGATAGTGCCTGCGTGAAAATTTTCTTTCTTCTGCCTTAATGGTCAGAGGACTTTACCAGTTTGTTCATAGTYAAAATTATCTGAACCCTGTTGTGCCCCAAAGTGAAATGAAATAACATGTCAAGAGTTTCAAATTGCCAGCTGATGTGAAGCTGCAGTTGGAAAATAAAGAAATTCTGTTTCTGATTAGAAAACATCCCTTCTCTTGCTCTATCCCTCTCTCTCTCTCTTTTTTTTTTTTTAATTTAAAGAAATCACATCAATCAGGAAGAACAGAAAATTCTTTCAACAGGCTTTTTGTCATCTGATAGTGAATTACTGAAACAGCTGCTTTGCAGGATGCCATTCATCATGGGCTGCTTCGAACTGATACGCCACTCACAATTGCTTCTATCCTATGCCCATGCTTCATAAAGAGCAGGAACCTGCTAGTGCTAAGTGTCCTGATCTCACATTGTTATTAAAATTACATCTAGAATAGACCTGGCCCTTTGTGTTTTAAGTTTTTGTGTTGTCATAGACATATTTCCCAATAAAGACAAGCATAACTGACATATCAAAAGATATTTGTTTTGAGGAGAGCAACATTTTGCAACTGAAAATGATACAGGCCAAAATTTGTCACCTCATATAGCAGATATAGCAGTTCTGCCCTGTAATTTATTGGCATGGGTTCCAGCAAGGGCAGTTTTGCCCTGCTTGGAAAGCAGTCTTTTTGTGTGAGCAGAATACAGATCATCTCTTTGCTCTTTATTTTCTACATATTTTCAGTGCTTCCTGTAGCCAGCAGGATGACTAAAATTATTGGAAACTCTCCCTGAACCTTTAATATATATCCAAGAATTTGTGTTATGAAAAGTAGCAATAATCTTTTGTAGCATAATGCTGCCATGSAACAGCCAAGGAAATTCATTCAGTGGGAGAGCCATGACTTCTTTCTGYTCAGATATTATAAGTCTTTTCCAAATACTTAACATTAGCTGATGAGGAAGGGGTTTCTGGTTTAGGGTCATAAGCCTCCAAATAGCACTGTGCACTGAATTGCTAGGATACTATCACAGTATTTGCTCTGCAGCATTCACTGAGATCACATGGATCTAACTGAGCTCCTCACTGGACTCTGCTGCTGGTCTACTGCTAAATTATCCTTCCACTCTGTAAGCCTCTGTGCAAGGTAACACTTCTTCCACTCAGCTTAAGAAAGGCTTGTTTAAAATACCATTCTCAAAGTACTAGCTGTTCTTTTTGTAAGCAAATAAAAACAATTGTTGGAGCAAGTATTTCGTATTAGGAAATGTCGATAAAAGAATTTGGGAAAATGAGCTTGGCATACTGACAATTATTGCCCTGCATATCTGTAAACACACAAAAAGAAAAATCTACTGTAGGCTGTTTGAGACAGTTTTTGCTGTAGAATTTTGCTTCCAAGTAAGAGTAACAAAGGAAGAAAGTGTGGTTTGCTCATGATTTCAGATAGTTCTGTATGATCCATGTTTTTTGGATGTCTATGCCTGCACTTTGCCATTAATTAGCAGTGTCTGGGAATGCACATTTAGTATGTACAGATCATGGAAAGGTCGCACTGTCCAGTGCAAGGTATTATTTACCGGTATTTTTGTAGGTGGATTTTTCAGAAGACCACAAAKTGTATAGCACAGACTTTTCTCTTTATAAAATACATTACCGTATATAGCAAGGCAATTACTTTCCAGAGCAATGAAGAATGTACAGAAATATTGCAATAATGCTGGTTGAGAAAGGGCATCACTTTATCATTTTGTTTTCCCCCTTCCTTTACACACCTTGAGATTTTTATCTCCCTATATAACTCTTCCTTTAGTCTTATTTGCTGGAAAGGTCTGACAAGGTCTAGGGCAGTGGAGTCAAATTTCGAGTTGTTTTGAGTCCATTTTACTTGTTGAAGTTTACTACTGTGTCTAAATTTAGAAAGGGATGGGCCTTCTGAGTGTGCTGTGACAGAAGAYATAGCAGTAACCCATAAAATGTTTCACTATCATGGATACTTGAGAGTACAGAGATGTAAGAATTAGATGTTTAGAAATCAGTGCTTTTAAAATGCACACCCCGTGTTTTTTTCTCAGATGTAAGCAWGATTTCAGGTTTTTGATATGGACAATTTCTGATTTGTGAATGCTTTCTTTAAAAGTACAGAATATTTCTTGAACTCTTGAAGAAAACTTKGCACATTTATAGAAGCTCTTTAAAATGCTTAGGGGGGGGGGGGTGTCAACTCTTTCTGTTTCCCCCCAGGAGTTACAGGTCAATCACAAATGTGAGTCTGTATATGCTTGTAGTGTCTGCTGACCTCAACAACAGATCCAGCAGCACAGAGTACTGCTTGGGTGGAAATGACAAGAGACACCTGCAATTCTAAAGTATTCCTGTGTCCAAACTTCTCATTGAAGCACCAAGATTTCATAGTTAAAGAACGTCCCTGAGCTCAGGTTGGGTTGATGGTCTGAAGAATGCAAAATTAATTCCTTTCCATGACAATCATGACCATGTGAGTTCTGGGGATGGTCTTGACCACAGTGCTCATGAGATGGTACAGTTCAGGTTCTGAGAGGACAGGGTAAAGCACAGCTAGAAAGATCACAGCCCTGGATATCAGAAGGGGAGGCTGTGGCTTATTCATAGATCTGCTTGGAGAAATACAATGGGATAAAGCCCTAGAGAGAAGAAAGGTTCAGGAAAGCTGGTTGCTTTTCAAAGATCCCCTTCTCTAAAGTGAAGACAGAAGGTCTGCACAGATGAACAAGCAGCTCCTGACAAAATTCAGGCATAAAATGGAAGCATACAAGAGGTGGAACCTAGCGTAGGGAAGTCAGRGGGAACGCATCATGAAGAGTTGGGCTTAGAAAAACCAAAGTCCAGCTGAATCTGCTGAGGTATGTAAAGGGCATCAAGAAAGGCTTCTACAGGTACTTAGGCAGCAAAAAAAAAGACTAGGGAAAATGTGGGACAGCTGCTTAATAGTCTGGGGAATCTGCTGATAAAGAACATGGAAAAGGCCAAAGTACCAAGTGCCTTCTTTACCTATAATTTTACTGATAAGTCTGACCTTCAGGCATTCCAAGTCCCTCAGACATGGGAGAAAATATGGAACGAGGTTTAGCTGTCATTAATTTGTGCCATGTAGTACCTAATTCTTCATTTACACTACATGTGGTTGTTTCAGCCTCTTAACTCTTCTAGGCAAGGAAGTGTGTTCATTAATTTGGCTTCAAAAAGATGCTACATGTTTTATGTTGAACAGCATCTCTGGAGGTATTCTTAAAATAAATTGCATTAAATGGCTTTGCACTTTGGGAAAGTGTACTCCCTATTAACAATCCCTGCCTGGTTCTTAGTTTAGTTTCTTTTTCTGGTTTATCTGCACATGAGCAGATAACCAAGCTGTAAATTCCCAGTAGATTTCAGAGGCCAGACTTGGTTGCTGTGTGCAGTAATGCACAAACACCGTGCCATACAGTTCAGTCTGCTACACCAACTCCTTCTGACTCCAGGAAATCTTGACAGCCAACAGGACATCCCCAAAACAGAAGGCATGGGAATCAGGATCTTTCTCACTGCTTCCAAGAAAAAGGATTAAAAATTATTTTGGTTTTTTTCCCTCCATGGGTAAGTGAATAAATTAGGTTGTTTTTTCTTCTTTTTGCTGATCCGTGGCTTTACATGTGTGTATCTAATTAAGCAGAATCCATACTGAAATAAAATTGCCATGGCAGTAATCTTTTAATTCCAGGAAAAAAATAAAACCTCCAAGGCAAAAAAGCACTGGTAATTAAGAAAATAACTTTAACATTTGCGGATTATGCTGACCCAGGAGGGAGAGAGGTTTGCCTTGAAGTGGTTTCCCTCTGTCCCAAGGCTCCCTACTGCCTTTTAAACCTTTTGTTTCAAAAGCCTCTTACACTGTAGTTTTGCTTTCTCCTGCTCGCTGTGTTCTCCCTTTGGTTTTTTTGGATTTTTTGGGGGGTATGGGTTGGTTTTTTTTTTTAATTTGTTTGGGGTTTTTTGAGCTTGCTGACTTTTCTTGGAAATAACTCTCTCCTTTCCATCTGTTTTTGGCACTTTTGCAATGTGCTGCCTCCCTCCTCCCCCTTGTTCTTCTATCCCTCCTGTGTCTTCTCCCACTGCCACTGTTGGTTTTCTCCTCAGCACCTCATACTTCTCTCCTTTTGTTGGGTCCCTGTGGCAGGATTGCTGTACAGGACTGGAGCTTTCCACTGACAGAAACCTGTTCATCCCAGGTGTGGGAGACCAGAGTATCCCTCTGGGTCTCCTGGATGGGCAGCAACCAGGATGGGGGGGCTGGGCCTCCACAGCCGACGTGAGAGATAGCAGTGGCTTTGATCTGAGCCCGTGGAAAAGGCTGCCAGAGCTGTCTGAGGATTTGGATGACACGAGGGTTTGATTGGTGTGTTTTTTATTATATCACTGGGTGTGAAAATAGGGGTTTTAGGTTTTTCTGTATAGGTAAAATGGGAGCAAAGATAGAGGCAGATCAATGTGATAAAGTCACATTTTCCTGTCTCTCGTTTCCTGTTCCTCTTTGCAAAGGGTGATGGTTTTTTAGGATTGGGTAAAGGTGTGATTTCACTGTGTGACTTGGATTTTAGTTATTGGAGTTTAGAGAAAAACAATGTTAACGTAGTTTAGAATATAAAAACCCAGGTGCTGTTTGTGTGCGGGGAGAATTCACTTTTCCAGCTGCTTGTGAACACCACGCTGGTCTGACTGAACCTAGAGATAAGACTTCTAAAATAAACATCTTCAAACCCAAAGGCTCTCTGATTCCTTCTTCCAAGCGTGGGCAGTGAGAAAACAGCCGTTCACCACCATCTGGGGTTATCTCAGAAGAGATATCCCGGCACCCAGGAATGTAACTGAGGACTTAGGAAGTCCAAGAAGTGGCCCAGAAGACTGGCTTCAGTTTTCAGCCCCAGTGTTGTCTTGCATGGATGGGATATTTGCCTGCTTGAAGCAGCATAACCTTTCATGGGCTCTCAGCTTGCTGCTGAGCAGGCTTGTCACATTTTACTTGGTTTTGGATCAAGAAAACAGGGAATAAAAGTAGCTGCTGAAAGAATGGCAGAAGGACAAAGGTTTCAGCACAACAGAATTGGCCTTGCAAAGAACCATGCAGACAAAAAACAATATTAAGTTGTGTTTGGATGCATTGGCCTAAATAATAAATTTTCCACGTGTTTATAAAAAGTGGCATCTTTCTGAAATACCTTTAAGTGATGGGCTCCCCAGCATGTAAGTATAGATAATATTATTATCAATATGTATAAATGATAATGTTGTTCTAAGCTCTGCATACATGAGTGATTAAAAATTGTTGATTTTAGCAAAGTAGGAAAAACAGGTTGGAAGGCATCAAGAAAGGAAAGAAGAAAGTTCTTTCCCCACGTAAATTACCATATTGCAAGGAGRTGATATTGTGGCACTAACTCTTGTTCTTAGAGCACAGTGGGGTTTAGAGATCCCTGCTGCTACTGGAAGATAGGAGGAAAAGAATCTGTATTTTGCCAAGGGAACCTCTTGGCAAAGTTCAGCTGTAGATACATATTTGTTAAAGGTGGGAACATATTTTATTTGAATTCTATTTTTTGCTACAARTGCTGAGCTCAGTCCAGGGCAATGCTGTCTCTGGCTAGTGAGATAGTAGTGTTGACTCAGAGCAGAAACTGGCCCAAATGTTTTTATATGTTTTGCTGTCTTTCTTCATAACTGAGTGAATTTTATGTAGAAGTCAAATGTGAAATCAGTCATTAGTGATTGTGTTGGGCAAGATGAGTAATATTTAAAAAAAATAGCAAGTACTTGCAAACTGTTTATACTGCCAAACAATTGTTTTGTAGATGTTAAACTATTCCAAATCATCAGGTATTTTTCTGGAGGAACGAGTATCTTGGAAGTAGGAATGACCTCCCGAAGTAATTTTGTTCTTGCAAATGAGCATCTGTTAGAACATAATAATTAGAATTTCATTTTCTGTCTTTGGCTATGAAAGATGAAAAGCATTTGTTTTTCCTCCCCTTCCTCCCTCCTCTTGTACTCAGGCATTATCTCCTTGGCAGCTGATTAGGATTGTTCCTCAGCAGCCAACAAGCTGCATGTTTCAATCCAACACCATGATTAACCTGTCACTACTTCCTTGTAGGACTCGGGTATGCTGCTGGCCTGGGGGATCCAGCTGTGCTGGGCTTGTGGCCTGGAAACTTTGCCTTTGAGCAGCTGGTACCATCTTCAAGGGAGAGGGAGGCGACAGGCCTGGAGGTAAGACATCAGTGTCCTCTGTGACTGGCTGTGTGAGCTGCCACTCCTGCTTTCTTGTAATTTGTGGCTCTCTGGTTTCCACCAGCAAAACACTGGACCACCATGTTGACAACAGAGGCATTTAGTACAAGACATCAGTGAGTATCAGACCCTGAGACACTATTAAAAAAAAGGAAAATTGCTGCTTTTCAAAAGAGTACTCTGTATATTGGATAATTTAGAGTGTTTATCAAGACTGACTCATGAGCCAGGGGTAAGTCAGGAATAGCATTTGAAAGTCTTTCTATTCCAGATGTGATCATATCCTCCAGATTATTGAAAAGACTAATAAATCCAAAACAAGTCCCAGAAAAGGCTGAAGCAACATCCCAGCAAGACTATCTTAAATTTTACATTGATCTCACTATGCATGGTCTGCAGGTGGTTCTCACCAGAGAAAGGGAAGTTGAGTGGATTGTGCTTGCCTGTTCTGCAGCACAAGTACTGCCATCCATCCAGGTGGGAAGTCTTCTCTCCTGTGCCAGGCAAATGCCCATGCTTGGAGCTGGGCATGTAAAATAAGATATGCTGAGTTTCTTAGCTTCTGAGCTTATGTATTGAGTCTTTCTTATAACAAATGAACTCTATTAAAAAGTTAGTGCTTGGCTTTTAAAAAAGTAAAACCACATTTCTGTAGATATTGTAGTAGTTTCTGGGTGCAAATATTAGAGCAACCATCCATTCTCAAGCAGGTATTGCTGCAATGTCAGTGCCATGTTATGTGATGAATTGCCATGGGTTATTAGTGGCCCACCTTTTTCTGCAGGATTGGTTGAGCTGAGAGACTTCAGTAATTATCAGGCTTATGCTAAAATTTGATCTCTTAACTAGTGACTGTATAACTGTTTTGCTAATCTTGTAAGTGAAGGACTATACTACAGAATGACATTAGTGAATGCTTGAAAGAATCTCCTGCAAAATAATATCCATCATCACTGAAATAAAGGTAATTTATGCTCCATCTGGGGCACTAATTTTGTTTTGCCACAAAGCAGGCATTTGCTTAGGACAGGAAGAGAAAATTGGAAGATTAATTGGTGTGTGCATGAAGTTTTACAGTGGTAATATACATGTAATACAATCAATAATAAAGCATTTGTCTCTCCTGATGTTTATTAAAACACTTATTTGTGTAGAAATGGCTAAACAAAAAACTAAATACTCCTTGGAAGCAGAGTGGATGAAGCTAAATTTTCTCGTTGTTTTGGAAACAGATGTTTTAGACCCAATGAAAGTTAGTGTAATTTACCTACCAATCTGTCCTGGGATAAGCACAGCTGATAATCTTCCACTTCACATTAGAGTCCAAGTCTCAGACTTATTCCAAAGAAATATTGCTCCTTCAAGCACTCTTTCTTACTATCCAATACTTCTTATCTCACAAATTTGCTTTAAAATTGTTAAGATGATGACTTTCTGACAAGGTAACTTTCCTTCCAGTTGAATTATTTCAGAGAATTCCATCATACTGAGCAAAAAAAAATTATTTCCAGTTAAATAATGGATACAGAGACTGTGCCAAGCAATCCGTTGCGATCAGGGGGTCTCTGGCCTGACAACATAGCTCAGTGGCTAGTGTTATTAATTTCTCTGGGCTGTAAAATTGCTTATTGTTGCTGTCCAAATAGAAGAACCCAGGGTTTTAAATAGTTGTAATAAATAAGAAAGTTGTATATAATTTAAAATGTGGGTTATATAAAAATTGATTTAGTGTCAATGAAGTGTTAGAAATATCAGGTCAAAGGGTCTGCTACTGGGAGTTGGCAGAGTCTCTCTGACTTCCATGGAGTTAGTCTAGCAGTGCATTTGCACAGTGATTAATGTCTAAGAAATGCCAGAAGCAGAAAACATAAACTGTTGTTGCTTGCAAGTGGAACACTAAAGCCTGAAGAGGAATATAAACGATTTAGGGATCATAATCCTGAAAATTCTATTAGGAAGAAAAAGAATAAGGTAGGCTGGAGAACTGATGGGAGGAAATGCTGGAATGACAGCTGGCAAAAGAAAGTATTTCTCTAAACTAATTTTTACTGTCTCCTGCAATAGTTTCAAATTGAGTCTGGGAACGCTGGAAAGGAATTTGGAACCTGAGTAAATGAYTGCACAGAGGGAGAGTAAGCAGCAACTAAGGAAAGAGGTGTGCTGACAGGGGAAAAAAAAGAAAATATTTCTTGTAGATTTATGGTGAATTTAAATGTTTGCTGAAGAATAATGTGCAGAGAGCTGAAGCACAAAGATAAAGGACAAACCTCGCCTCTCCAAGGTGACAAAGAAATCGGCTGGTAATAATGCATAAATGCAAGGCCACTGCTGAAACTAAATGCATAAATAACATTTCACATGCTTCTGTGCTTTGTTTGACTTGGCTCCTGAACCTTTGCATCAGTAAGTGTGGTGATCTATGCAAAAGTAAAAAATTCTCAAAAGATAGACTCTGGTCCTCACAGCCATGAGATGCTGGGCCACATTGAGCAATGGTTATTTTGTCAAGAGTGCAGAGACCTTAGCTGCAGGGTGTGCTGGTTTTTGCTGGGGTGGAGGTAGTTTTCTTCACAGTGGCTGGTGTGGGGCAGTGTTTTGGATTTGTGCTGAACACAGGGTTGATATTATAGAAATGTTTTTGTTGTTGCTGGGCAGAGCTTACACAGAGCCAAGGCCTTTTCTGATTTCTGTACTGCCAGGCTGGTGGGGAGGCTGGGGGTGCTTGGGAGACTGGGAGGAGACACAGCTGGGAAGATGACCCAGACTGACCAAAGGGACATTGCAGACCATGGAAGATCATGCTCAGTGTATAAAGTGGGGGTGAAAAGGAGTAAGTGGACATTTGGAATTATGCCATTTGTCTTCCCAAGTCACCATTACATGGGATGCGGCCCTGCTCTCCTGGGGATGGCTGAACACCGGTCTGCCCATGGGAAGCAGGGAATTCATTCCTTGTTTTACTTTGCTTGAGTCAGTGCCTTTTGCCTTCCCTATTAAACTGTCTTTGCTTGTTTGTTTTCTACCTTTTACTCTTCAGATTCTCTCCCTGATCCTGCAGGTAGGGGAGTGAATGAGGGACTGAGTGGGGCTTAGCTGCTGGCTGTGGTTGAACTATGGCAGAGGGTGCTAATGCAATTAAGAACTTGGCCCATGACAACCCAGGTTCGTTGCTGTAAGTGAGCATTTCCACTTTGAGGTTTCTCTGTTTCACTTTTTTCTTTCGCGACTTCAGGTACACATCCCAGTCTACTCCAAGCTGTCCTCCCTCTGTCCTGGCCCACTGCTGCACCTTCCTATATCATTATCTTGTCTGGAAATGGTAGCTGGACTCAAGTTTTGCCTGATTTTCAGAAGCATATATAATTCCTCAAATACAAGATATACTTCAATTGTGTATTAGGAGTCAATGAGCTAAACCTTTGCAGTAGGGATAAGGTATGAAGTGTCTTGAGTGTTCAAGATGCCTTAAGCAAAGAGTGGCAAGAAATATATAAATGGATGTTGATTTCTCAAGCAGCAGTTTAATTCTCCTGGCTAATTTCAGGTTATGCAGGTTAGGAAAGTGGTGGTATGGATCTGTGATAACTCAGCTCCTGCCACATCCTAGGGGACCACCTCAATTAACTAACTGTACAGTCCTGCTTCTTAGCACAGTTGTTCTGGGGTCAGCAGTGTCCTTGTGTTGGTGTGGTGGAGAGAAGAAGTCACCACTGGGGGAGCAGAAGGGAAAAGGGTCTGATTTAACTGCTCACAGTTAAAAGCAGCAACATGGGTCTGAATTGTTTTATGCTCTGAAAAAAAAAGGCTTGTGAAAAGTTTTGGACATGGCAGAACACATCCATATTATTTTAAAATAAAATGGCTCTGTAAGAACTTTTATGTCACAGAGGAGGTTGTGATTCTTGGTTTAACATGATTTTCAAAGACTTTAAGAGATATTTTAATATGGAGTAGGACTACTGTATTTCAAATAATCACAGAAATATTTGGAGGGAGAGGTAATCACCTTTTCTTAGACCAACTGATCTAGCTGGGAATTTAAGAAAGTTGGGCTAGGGTCTTTAGCTTCACTGGCTGGTTGACCAGTGGCATCTTGAGGTTTTCCTGCTTTTCTTCATATTACCACCTGACTTCTTCCCTCTGTGCTATTTTTCACTTCTCCACTCCTGTTTGGAGCTGTTTATTGAATCTCACTCTAAACCAAAACATTTAATTAATCAGGATTTCCAAAATTTCCCTTCTATTTGTCATTCCAAGAAGCGTTATATCATCAGATGCCTCTGATGCCTTAGGATTTTAGCTTTTATATTTTTCAAATCCTGTACTGCTTTAGGGTATAGCTCTAAAACTCCATAGCTTGTCAGCTACTGTTCTCCCATTTTATTCAGACAAAACAATCCCTCTAGGCCTCAAGGATACCCTACTGCCCCAGGCCCCAAAAAGTAGAAACAAAAATGAGTTAGAGGGGGAGCAAGCTGRGGATATATGACTTCATTACCTGAAGCTGTAATTTGAGGATTAAYCCCTGATATGYAAATGAACCAAACTTATAATTGTCTGAAAACCTCATGGCTATCATCCATCTTGGGTGTAGCCCCTCTMTGCACTTTGACTTTTGGCTGCCCAAGGTGTACTTATTGAAGGCCTTTAATAAATACCCACTTTATTCTGTTAATGTTGTCTAGCCTCKGTTCTAGGGAGCCACTCCAAGGCATCAGCTCATGTAAAACACTGTATGCAAAAATGAAATGCCAGATACTCCAGGAACTTGAGCCTGTGCTAACCACAGTGAGTGGACAATGCCAGTGAGCCATGTTATACATCCCAGCAGAAGCATTGGGAATCCTCCAAGTGCTCAGGGTTTTAGAGTGAAGGTGTCTATTGCCTGCTTTGCTGGGAAGACAGACAGAAATAATCCTCAGGGTTTGCTTAGAGATTGTTTTTAGAAGAATGCTTACAGACATGTTGAAGTTCCAAGGACAAAAGAGTTAAAAAAACCAGAAAAATAAAATGCAGTGGGAAAACACTGGAGAGTCTCATTAAAGGCACAAAGATGAATTCAGGCTTTACATTCACACTCTGCAACTACGTTGGAATAATACCATTGTTTGAGAGCAGAAATAGGTGATAGAGTGTGTCAGCTGGGACTTGTTTGATGCATGAACTTCTGTCAGGCCATGTAATTAATCAGATTCCTTAGAAGAATATGACTCACCCTGGTTCTTCCAAGCCACCTTTGATTGCTTGCCTGGATATGACACCTAAGCACTGCTTTGTTGGGAAGCAGGTTTCTAGGACAGAGACCTCCTCCACAGACAGAAAAAAGGTAAGCTCTGAAGCTTGGTAGGCAGCACTGGCCATGGGCAGCCACTACTGGCCAGTAATCTACTCAGATGCAATGGCAGTGATGGTTGTGACACACATCTGACCATGGGGCCATTTTCAAAGCAAACCTAAGAGTTGTAAATCACTGAACCCCCAACCACTGCCTTTCCCAGCTTAGCCAGAGCTCTCCTGCTTCCACTGGAGATGTAACTGCCTTCTACAGTGCCCCTTAGGGCCCTTTGTGTACTCCACCACTTGAGTTTCCTTTCTTTTCACTCATAAATAGTTGTATTTTCCACTTACTCTGGCTTTACAGTCCTCTTCCCTACAAGCTTTAGCCCAGGATTACACAACTGAAGTGACTGGGCCAAGCATCTGAGAAATCTATATTATCTGCAATTATTGTTCARCATTACAGTGGGCAATTTAAAAACATTTTCATTTTTGCTTACATTAATGATTTGGTGGTTGGAGGAAAAAGTCATGCTTGTCTCCATGCAGTGGTCTGTCATTTTATTCATAATTTATTATCCCTTGGRGTAACTGCAAATAAAGAGAAAACAAAATTTGCAGGAAAATATTTGTRTTTTCTTGGATATAAATTTCACTCATAAATGTGTTTTTCCCTTCCTCTGGCTTTAAATTCACTTCCCTACAGGATTCAGCACAGGAATGCATAACCCAGGTGACCAGACCAAGCATCTGAGAACTCATGTGTTTTTTGATATCCTTGATAAGAATGGAAAAGCTCTGCATGTCCTCAGTCATGCTGTCGTAAGCAAGAGCAACCATGTAAGATGCTAAATATTGTGTACTARCAGACATTTTGAAAAGCTTGAGCAGGGAATTCGTAGTTATTTCTGCTCAAAGGATGCTGGTCCCACAATGTTTTAAGGAATCTGTTCCAAAGGCATTAATTCTTAGAAAGGGAAGCTTAGGAACAAATCTAGGTCCTACTAAGCATGATGAAGGGGTCTTTTGTGATCAGAGCCAGAATTTCCCCAGGAAMTTCGCAGTGATTTTAAAGAAATAGACTTCCCTGTTACACTAATTTGTGCATATTCCCACTACATCTAAGAAAACATAAAGAGAAATTGCACTGAATCTGTATTTAATTGTTCTCTGCRTTCAGTCAAGAGCCTTTCCTTTAAGATGCTGTTATTTATAACTCCCTGAATTAGGAGTTTGCTTTTTATTTTCATAGGAAAAGTTACTCTGTATGACTAGCCTGTAGTTTGACTAGTAATCTCCTATAGTTCATTAATTTCTAARGAAAAATACTACTTCTTTGTTTTCATTTTGTTCTCTGCAAATTTTATGATCTGCTGAACAAACAGCATTTCAAAAGGATCTGTGATAATTGCAGCTATGTAAATAGTTCTGATAGATTTTGTTAAAATATGATTGGGTTTTATTATCTGTGCCATTAAGCCTGCAATTCACTTATCTCAAAATTAAATATCTGCATCTGAGTTGATGTGATGCATATACAGCAGTATTTGGGATCTGCACAGTGATGCAGTTCTAAAGCAAATCTCATCCTTGTGTCTGTTGTCAGCTCAGTTCTTGGAGCACTTGTTCTGCTTAGCTGAATTCCTTTTAGTGGAAATTGAACCCAAACCTCTGTTCCAGGTGTGCATCAAATGGCTTTCTATCCTTAGAAAGACACAATGATTTAAATGAATCCTTCAAGCAGTTTTGAAATGTGATTGTGGTGGAGTAGCTGCCCCAGGTAGGATAGCTGGTCTAGGGGAGCCAGACTAAATCAAGTCCAAACCAAACACCATATGGATATGAARTGGACATTGGGACTTCAGCACCATCTGCTTTGCTCTTCTGCTGTGTCAAAGCAGATGCTAAACCAAAAATGGCCTTAGTGTCCCACTAAAGTCAACAGAGAGGAACAGGTCAGGCAACAGGTCTATCTTAGACAACACTTGGCTTAGAGTATCAGAGCTACCTATTTCTCTCCATTATTAAGGGATTATACAGTGGCTCAGACATCAGTCTTTTGAACACCTAAATTGAGGCAGATCGATTACCTCAATTTTTTGCTCATGGCTCTCTACTGAGACATTTTCAGATGGTTCCACCTCCCAGCTAGGTAGGATGGTTTTGTATGGAGAGAGAGGATTGCACATGCTGTGTTTTTCAGTGCCCATCTTTTCATTCTTCCCTTATTCCTCTGTGGTTCCTGCTCAAATGCAGATTTGGAAGGAAATGGAGGAATTGATCTGAGCTTGACCCTGCTGAAATCAACAGCRGAATTGCCCTTGGTTCACCTGGTGCAGCTCTGCCTGATTTAGCTTATCTTCCAAACTGCTTGGTACTTCTGTAAATCAAACCCCAGGCACCACAAGCTGAGGAGCACTCAGCTGGTGAAAGCCACTGGGAAGTGAGGTTGACTCCCTTGGCACCTCTGGGCAACAGCAGGAAGGATGGGATAAGGGCACCASTCAGCATCCAGCATGGTCTTGCCACAGTGGTGTCCTTCATCTTCCTCCTGTAAGAGTGCAAGGGCTGAAGGGTTACTCTGTCTGTGTCTGKGACTCCTGTTCAGGACTAAAATGCTCTGTCTGATAAGGGTCCTATGGGAAACTGGTGTGTGAGCATGTCCTGCCATGGGATGTATTATACACCAGTGACCTTAGTCTTGGCAGATCCTAAATTCTCTTTGCTTGGCTTCCCAGCCTTGACAGTGGCCTTTAACTTACTTCTGTTWCTTTGGGTTTTTTAGGCTCATAAACCTCCACATGTATTCACAGAAATCAGTCCTGTGGCCTAGTCCTGATACTTCAGCTGGCCTTACAGCCTCATTGAGCCCATCTTGAGCCTTACTCATAGACTCCTTCAATCCATTCTGTCTTTAAATTTTGTATTATACAACCTATCCAATCCAACATTACACTTCAGSCCTTTCTTAACCCTGCATCACATACAAAATATATTTATTTGTTTGATTTTCCTGTGCAAATTAGCAGTTGACTTCCAATAATTATTATGCATGCTTTATGTCTTGATTTAATAAATTTATGCAAGTGAAAAGCCTGGGAGGGAGAGACAAAAGCATTGCATGGGTGCTTTGAGCTGTTTTGCTGGCAATTTATTAGACTAATTGGGCATCASTAGCACAGTGATTAGCTAAAATGAGAACCATTGTTTTATTTATTTTGAATTTACAAGTATTAGCATGGCAACACTTGAGCTGCTAGCTGCTGGTATTTTTTATTTCCCTTTTGATATTTTCAGATTCTTTACTATTTATTGTACCACAASAAACTGCAGCAGAAGACATGTTTGCAAAGCTTTCTGTTAAAACTGTGAAGTTCCCCATCAGTGTAATTTCCGACCAGCATGAAAATGYTTCCAGCATCTTTCAATAATTGTTCACGGAGTAACTGAGCAACTGAGGCATGTATAACAAATTGTCCTATATCATCTATGCTGTAAATCCAGGAAAAGTTGAACAAATTCAGCATGAGCTTTCAGAAAACTTTGCAGCACAAGCAGCCTGAGTCCTGATGATTTCTGTGCTGGCAGTAGTGGGAAGTGCCTGTCTGCAATTTGAAGGTGTTCTCTATGSCAGCCCTTTTGCAGCCTGTCAGTAATTAGCAGCCCATGGGTGTGTAGACCTGGGAAGGGTAATGTCAAGGCCTCTAATTTTCTTGAGGAGTGCACCCTGCTAAGCTATGCTGAGACACAATAAGTGCTTGTCTGCTTATTAGCAACTCTGAGATCACAAAAAAATGCACAGACATTTTTTAGATAGACATCCCCTATTTTTCGTCAATCAAGCGTGAGCCTCTTCACATCCTTCTGTCACACGAGATGTGTTGGTGTCAGCAYATCACTCACATGGGCTCCCTGTGGAAAAACCAGGGCACCTGATTTTCCAGCTGCACCTGGGTGCTCTCACTGCTCTTTGCTTCAGCCCAGCTCCAAGCACACCCTCTGCAAATAATAAACTGTCTCAGGGACATCACCCTGGCCAGGTCTCTGCCCACAGGCAGAGGCAGTAAAGGTTTTGGATGGGACTTATCTTCCTCACTGGTCTAAGCATCCTTGGCATCCTCGGGGGGCAATGGCTGTGCATAAATTCTCCCTGCCAGACAGGCATGCCCTGCCTGGGCTAAGGAAACTGCTGTTTTCTTTTAAATGCATGCTTTGTTTCTCAAGGGAGAACTGTGTCTCTTTTTTTCATATTTATTTTTATGCAGTCTGTCAGTCAATCTTCCCTCCAAACTTGTGATTATGTGAGACAGCTTCAGCCAAATTTAAAGAGGGCTTCTATTCATTCTGGATCTGCTATTTACCACCTGCTATTTTCATCTGCTGCCACCTGATTCTTGTATCATAAGAGACAGTGAACTGTCTCTGGCTGTGTACCTTTTCTCTGTGTTYTTTTCCTCCAGAACATCTGTGTATAAACTGCAGTCAGCAGAAAAAAATAGAATGCTAAAGAATTGTCAAAATAAAGTAAGACTCCTAGTCTCCCACGTTCTAAGTTTTGGCACAGATTTATTTGGTTTAAACATGGCTTGGGCTGAGTACCTGGTAAGTGTTTTAAGCAACTACTGCACAGCATGCTGTGTATTGTTGTTTTCAGATTGTAGAGCTTCTGTTCATGAAGAAGTCATTTCTGGCAAGATTACATAAAATTACAACTCTGCCAGTCTAATTCTCACTACTTAGTGCTAAAGTGAACAATACAAAAATAGTATGTACCTGAAAACAAAAGAGTCAAACCTCACTGTGCTCAAAATCCAAAATAAGATTATTGTATTTCAAAATTATGTATTAAAATGGGTTGTTAAGAGAGGAAGGACAAGGAGGGAAAAGTTGGGCTTGGCTAGTGCTGAGGAATGAATTAGGGACCCCTACAACTAGAAACTGAGAGTCCTTGCTGGCAGAACTCCATAGGAATGAGAAATGAGTCTGTTTTTAGGGAATACAGAAAGGCATCTGAGCCATTTGCACCAGATGATGTAATCCTTAACAGATAGTGGAAATTTACACCAGAAGAAATGGACACACTTTCGTAGGACATAACTGAGATTGGGACAAATAATCTGGCCTGCAATACTTCATGTGCCATCCATACCTTCATCCACGACTTTCCAGTGAGCTGTTACACACTGATGTACAATGGGTTTCAGCCTGAAGTAAAACAGGACGAGATTTTGAGCAACTGATTTCCAGAGCAGCAACAATACTTCACTGGGGCTGATTTTTATTATTACTAGTAAGGAAAGTTTAAAATTAATATTTTCCATTAAAACCAAAATCCACAGTTATTATTAGCTAGTTCTGTATAGATATATATGTATCACTAAAGCTTRCTCTGCATATGAGTAGCTCTTGTGTCCATGAAAGACAATTCTCAGTAGCACAATGTACTTTGGCTTGCTTTTTTTCCCCTTCTGTCTACCACTGACAAATGTGCATGAGTTTGAGGAAGGAAAAGCATGAAATTCATTCCAGAACACACTTGTCAGTAATCTTTGTAGTGCTAGTGATTTAGGTTTGTAACATAAAGCTGGTAGCGTTAGTATATAATTAGCTCTGAAAGAGTCAAAAATTAAAAGATTGAGTTAGAAACACTGAAGGAAAAAAGTGTCTGTTATGGAGTCTAGTCTGGACTGTTTTCTTGACCAAGTGCATCTTCAATTTTTCTCAATTATAAACTGTAATACAGGGCCTAGAGTGCAGGAAAAAAGGTCATATTTTATCTCGTAAATCCTAATCTAATGATGGGACACAACTGATTAGATGACAAAAAATCACCCTTAAAATGAAGCTGTGCATAATGAGCCTGGGGGAATGGCAAGAGGTATTATTCCATTAATATTCACGTATTTAATACAACAGAAAATGGCTTTGAACTAATTAAAAAAATACACTCATTTGAGACCAGGTTTTCCCTGTACTTCCACCATAATCATCTCAGGACCACGTTGTTGTTGTTTCCTCCTTCTATAATATTATTCACACTGTGGCATTCTGCACCCCTACCCCTAGACAAGCCTCCCCCAAGCCCACAGCACCTCTGTGGTTCTTTCCTTCTTTTCATAGATCAGCCACAGTATTTTTAGCTTCTTCCCAGCTTCCACTTTCACTGCAATACACTGTTTTTCCTCACTGCCTGCTTTTTACTCATCTTTTGACCTGAAAACCAGGGAGCTGGCAGCACAGACTGTAAATGATGTGAACTGATGTGGATGGTGATTTCCTGACCTACACTTCTGCTGCTGCCAGGCAGAAGAGAGGATGGCTGAAGTCACCCTGTCTCTGTGGAGGAGCTGATACAAAACTTACAGCAATTCCTTTGAGGTCTGTAATGGCATGGACCAAGGACTGAAATAAAATTGCTAAAGGGCACTTGTAGGGGCTGATAGCCTGGACAGCAGCAAGAACCTCATCCTCTTGTGAAGTGTTCCCACTTTTCCCCTTTACCCCTCACCCTGCTACAGTCCCAAAGATTCTTAGATGTCCCTGGAGGCTGTATAGCATGTGAGTTTTGTTTCCAAGTGTTAAGTGATGCTGGTTTTACAGAATCTGTCCTGTCCTTGACAGAGGACATCTCTCCAGGCCTTGGAGTGCCTCACATAGGATGAAAACCCACTGTGGAAACCAGAAAAAGTGTAATGATAATTTATGTACTGATGAGCCAGGATGTGAACTAAGATCTCTCCAGTTCCATCACCTGCAAAGAACCTTCTATCACTGCTCCTCCAGGCTGAGCTCAGGTAAAAATACTACCCTTGAAGCTAAATTGCACTTGAAGGCAGGGATCATCTTTTCAGTCTGTGTTCACACAAAACCTGCCAGAGGGCACTGATTCATCTTTGGGCTTCCTGTGAAGCGCAGTCACATGGACATAATGATATCCTTAGCTGGTTCTGCCCTCCAGCCTGTTCTGTACAAAGTAACTTTGTACCATACAGCAAAGTAATGCAAGCAATGTAATCATTTGTCCTCCGATTCCGATTGCAGTTGTAAATAAGCCAATGTGTGAAGTCAAGCATTTTACACAAAATTGATATTACAAGAATGACTAGAGAAGAACAAACAATAGCAATGGCATGTTGTGCAATGGCACCTGTCTTTCCAGCATGACACTTACCCTTCCATTGCCAGTACTTGTATGGTTGCAGATCAATCCATGAGGTAAAGGTGGGTAGACAGAGGAGCCTCCTTCTTCTTCAAACTTTTATTCATTCCTCCTTTTAGCAGGCTTCAATTTAGACACATGATTGTTAAAGCAAACCTGTGAATAACTGTGTGGACACTCAGAAACCAAACAAGATGGACATATGGCCAGCCCATTTGCACAGTGGAGTGCTCTTATTTAATTATACTACTATTTCCCTATTGGGTTTCTGGTRCTTTAAAAATGCCTCTCTGCATGTTGCAACATTTTAGCTGTGCCATGGAAATTAAGGGTTGTGAATTCATTTGCATCTTTACAAGAGAAAGAAGTGCTAAAATAAGGCTAAACCTCATCCTGTGCTCAAAATAACTTTAAAATTCCATTTCTGGTCCATGCATCCACATTTTTTTCGCCTGAGTTGATGAGCCTTTTCAATTGTATGATGCCGTTTGTTTCATATATGTATGTTTTTTTAGAGTTTTGGTTTCAACTTGTATAGACACCCACCTGCTGTGTGGACCACCAGCTGCTTGATGTACAGTGGCCTCTTGGTCAGAATCACTACACTCTGTCCCTTCCCAAGAACATGATTCAAATGAGGTATTTGAAAGTAGTTGGAAAGCTCTCCAAGAGCACCAGCAGTTTCAAACTCCATAGCAATACCAATGCAAACAATGGTGTTACAGTGAGCAACCTCACCCCATCCCACCACTAAAARGT
The DNA here is from genome assembly GCA_902810485.1 of Alauda arvensis. Classification (NCBI taxonomy): domain Eukaryota; kingdom Metazoa; phylum Chordata; class Aves; order Passeriformes; family Alaudidae; genus Alauda; species Alauda arvensis. Next base: position 249,369 of record CADDXX010000251.1, on the reverse strand, counting down.
GCCAAACAAATAAAATTAAATTAAAGCTGAATCCCATCTCTCTCAAAACTAGCAAACCTCATGCACTCCCTTTCCCCCCTGAGACAGGGAAAAGCCTGCACTGGTGCCATTGCAGCTATCAGATGTGCCTGAGTCGGGGCAAGGGAAGAATTTCAAAGGGAAGTCTTTGTGGCCCCCTCTGTGTCCTTCTACCAGTTCCCTATCATATTCTGCCCTCAGATTATCTGCCTCCAGCTCCCACTGGAAAATGTCAGAAAGATTTATAGGCAAGTAGCCAAGGGCAGAATTTGGCAGTGATAATGAAAAAGCTCCCAATTAGTGTCAGATAAAGATGACAGACTCGATCTGTCTTTGAGAAAGCTGAAGCCTTTTGTGTGCTATGTCGTTTTTTAGCCGTGCTCTCGGGTCCCTTTCACTCGCCTTCACTTACATCAGCTGTGATAAAACGAAATCGCTGAGGCAAAGCAATTACACTGAAAAGTGCTTGTTCTGGCTTGGCCCTCTCCTGTTATGTTAGTGAGGGCTGGACTTGCTCCTGACAGAGATGAATGTGTTCTGTCTGTATCTCTCCTTCCCAGGAAATAAAAGTGAAATATGAAACAGATTCAAGGAAATAAGATCACAAAGCCTGCCTTGTCTGCTTTTCTGCCCATGAAGCCTGGGATATTCAAAATTTTTATGACCCAGTTGGCTTTCACAGTCCTTTCCCTTCTGTTTATGGTCAAGCCTCTGTCACACTGATAGAGGAAATGCCACATTCTCCAGAAGGAATATGGGGGAAGACAGTATGGAACTCCACTGTGATGATGATGATGATCTCTCCTCAGAGTGTTCTCATACAGAGCACTGCCAGAGCATTGTGGGAACATTCCTGACTTTCTGCTCAGCATGGATGAGGCTACACTTGGAGAACAGTGCCTACTTCTGAGCTCCCCAGTCATGTTGGTGCATCCTCCCCTGCCCTCGGTACTACTTATGGTTGCTGGAATTGCTGTTAGGAATTTGGCATTTGTGTCATAAGTTGGGCATGAATGCATCCCTTGACCACACTGGAAACTCTTGCATGGCTAAAGTGAAAGCAGCACTGACCATRCTAGGAACTCCTGGTGCCTGGCTGAGCTGAAGGATGAGAATGGGAATGTTCATTCATCCCTGACAGCCTTGGAGCATTCCCTACCTCAATCACAGCTTGTGTGGAACCACTGTTCGTGGAGTTTTGGAAACTCTGATAATTACTGACCTGGGTTGTGGCCAGCATGGAAACTCACTAATGATTAAAACAAGTCATCTCACAACCCTATAAAGAGTGGTCCTGAGTGAGGTCCTTTGAGCTCTCCTGGGTGGCAATGGGTTGAACCAGCACCTCTGTGGGGGACCCTCCTGGAGCTTGAGCTCCCATGTGTTGATACCCCCAATCCCTTGAGGCTCAACCCTTGCCCACAGAGAAATGCCAAGGCATTTGACACATTTCACTGACACATGGGGAATTTTTAACAGCACATTTGTACAGACAGATATGTATATATAAATCTCTGTGTCTATGTGCCTGCATGTGTGAACAGATTTGAGCATCCTATGGCAAGTATAGCATAAATTTTACCATCTCAGATCTGTAACTAAGTCACTGTTGTAAGTGTAGTAAATTCTACAGAATCACATTATAAATGCTAAATTAGCCAATGATTAAGTGCTGCTAAACCCTTGTAGGCATAAATTGTTGACCAGGTCAGGAACTGGTAAGATCAGACTCAGCCACACCCAGACCATGTCAAGGGTTTAGAAAGCAAAGGGTCCTCTCTGAAGCAAGGGGTCCTGGCATGAACCTCATGTCCCAGAATGAGGGTCTCCCTTACCCTATGCACCCTTATCCTTTGCATCCCCAGTCTCTGTGCAGATCATTATAGTGATTCCCAGTCTATTTTCCTTTGTATGATTTGTCTCTGTACTAAGTAATAGAGTGAAATCTTGCCACAAAACTTTGTTGCATTTTCCACAAATTGATATTTAAATCTGCTTTTGACAACACCTTTGATGATGATTCTTTAAGCAACTTAAGCCACTCATTTGTGACAGTTTGGTGTACAATCAGKATCCTAAATTGGGTTTTGTGACACCTGTGCATGAGTTATGTGGACTCAGATAAGGAAGCTGTGTGACCTTGGGAGACTTTTTGCACTTATCCTGCASTTATTGCAGTTATATTGCATTTTGGTACTTTTGATCCACTTTAAGAAGCTTAGATGTGAAGGCTTCCCCTGCAAGGATCTGCAATGTGGCAGAAAAGGCACCTAAAACAAATTTCCACTGGTTGTSGTCAGCCTGGGCCTCAGTCACTGCAAAACAAATGTCTCTGAGACAGGATTTTCCTTCTCTYCCTTCCCAGGAGTGTGCTGTGTTTTACAGATATATTTGTCAGGTAAGCCCACAGTGTTACATTAACCTGTTCTGTGTTTAAACAAAATGCAGCATGGTCTGACAGTGGTTGTTCACTTATTTCAATCTATTTTGATACTTAATTCACATTTCCATCTTGTCTATAAAGCTTGTTTCCTCCCCATGCCTCTTTGCTTTGTAAAAGAAYATTTTTCTACATTTAATTATTTAATTTCATGAGATTTTCTAAGTGACTTGGCACAGACACTTTTCACATTACTTGAGATATAAGTGTCTGCATCACATTAGTTCTGTCTCTTCTTCCCATTACATGCAAGYTACCAGGCACAGACCTTGCAAATACCACATTCTCTCAGCCTCTCTTGAAATTTCATCACACTCCTTTAATGAAGCATTAATGTTCATACGTTGGAAAAAATCTATCTTAGTGCTGAAATCCACAGGCACAGTTTGTGTTTCATATCCATGATTTCCAGGTCTTGCTGAGTGTGGCCTTGAAAAGTCATGCAGTTGGCTGGTAGCACTGGCCATGCTGGGCTGTTGATCCTGTGTTTCATATATTCCTTTACACCATAGTCTTTATTTGAAAAAAGCACCCRCAAAGTCTTTTTTATTCTCTTTTCACCTCCTGCCTCTAATATTTTCAGCCCCTGGCATGCACAGAACCTGTTGCTTCTCTGTTGGTGCTCCCCTAAATTCACTGTGTCACTGGAAACGTGGTGGCCAGCCTCCCACCTCCTTGTGTCCCTATCAGGWTTGGTCCCTCATCTGGGAGCAGTATTTTTTGACATCAGTCACTCTGGGCTGTGAGCTTGGATCTTTGAATGCCTCCTGCACAGAGGAGGTGAGTGGCAGCTGGGTGTGGGAGTGAGCAGTGTCCATGCTGTCAGACAGCTCCTCTGCCTCTGCCTTCCAACATGCTCTGATGGATTGAGGGGACTTGAATCTGTCTCTGACACGTGTTCTAATGAAGTGAAAGTCCTCAACTTCATGGAATTTTCTGTTAAAAAATCAGAGGAAAAAAGGGTGTGATCACTCTTGACATATTTCAGTTCCTGCCAAATAGGCTCCAAGTGCTCTAAATTAATGTCAAAATGTGTTCTCTTACTGACTTTTATAAKCAGAAGACACAGTCAAAGGGAGAACCACAACATAGTACAACAACCTTCCCTGAGGGAAAAGCCAGGTGTGTCAGAAATCTCTAAAGAAGCAGTTATTATCCACCTGGGAAGGTTTGCTTTTTCCTCTGGCTTAGATTGCTCTGCCAGTCAGAGGGGAGCATGGCCCCACAACAGGAAAATGGGGTGGAAATGGGGTGGTGGGATGGGATACCATTCCCTTTGTGCCCTGAAGGGCTGCCCAATGTGGTGTCAGTGCTGGGCTGACCACTTGACCACTCCCCAGTCCTTGGCCCCTGACTGGGCTTCCCAGTCTTTCCCTGCTCTCCCTGCTGGCACAGGTACTGATTTGTGCCATACTCCCCCAGGATCCTTCCTCACTTTTTTTCTTTTCTTTTTTTTTTTTTTTTAGCAACTGTCTGAAGTTAATCAGTTCATCTTCTGCCCATCAGAGTTCACTCTTTGATGATACTAATCAAGTGGTGGGAGGATTTGTTATGGCTGTCAGTGATAAAAGCAATCTCATTCAGTAGGAGAAASTGCTGTACAATCTAATTATGGTTTTGTAAGGAATAGATGGGATGGTTTTTTACTGCTGGGATGTGCCCTGGTATCAGGAAGCACAATGCAATCATAGACTCATAACAAGAGATTTCCCTTCAGGTTTACTAGCATCCTAAACAGTGAGGATTTTATTTGTAACAGAAAATGTGCAAATAGGATTTTCAGTTAACAGCTGTGTTTTCCAACTGACATTGTGTACAAGCTTTCTTTTTTTTTTTTCTTTTTAATGTGGGCTTCAATGCAGACATAGAAATGGTAAATTAAAAACAAACAAACAAACACAATTATGGAAACCAATTAGGACTATATTTAGTGTGAAAAATAACTCTGTGGTTATATTATTTTTATTCCGTGCCAGAGAAATCTGGTGCCCTGCACTACCAGTGACTCCTGATTCCTTGACTTGACAGGGGTAGTGTGCTCACAGGTAGTACACTTATTTAAATCATACCATTTWAAAAAGTCTAAGCTGGATAAAATAGGACAAAACTACTTCATTAGAATTAAATTGGTCTGATTTGGAGCTTCAGCTGTAAACCAGGTGTATCTAAACCAGAATAAAACATTTTTAAAGGCACCCACAGGCCTGTCTTGACATTTATTAGTGACTAAAATCACAGTCCTGCTAATGGAGGAGGAGGAGAGGAGGAGGTGGGTGAGAAGCAGGCCAAGGCAGTCTCACAGCTGGGTAGTCAGGTCCCAGGCTGCTCCCAGCATTGGATCACAGTGTGGGCTACCAGCTGCTGTAGGTGGGCACCTCCCTTGCCCTTGTAGCCCCAGAGGAAAGTAGGGTGGCACTGAGGCGAGGCCTGAGCTTGAAGACACCCTTTAGGAGAAGGAATCACCTTCCACCTCAGGAGAAAGGTCCTGGTTGATGGACCAGTGCTTGGTCCTTGGTGCTGCCCTTTAGTTTGTGAAGTGTGTAAATATGAGCCTTGCTGAATACAGTCACTATGGATGCCTGGAGGGTGTTCATCTCCTTCCTCCATTTTTTCAAAGATCTGTTCCCAGCCAACACTGTGCCCCCACTGCATATGCCTTCAGATTTCTCTGACAGTTCACTTTTTTCAAGCTGACCTTGATTTTTTCTGCCTTTAGTGCCTACTTCTAAACCCTGCCTAGCTGCAGTAGTGCACACACATGCACACACATGCTCAAAGCCCTTCAAATAGCACAGTCCCTTTTGTAGGTGTACCAAGTGCTCAGCAGAATGTTGTGTAGAGTGCTCCAGGGGCAGCTCCTGCCTGGTCCCAGGGGCTCTTCCCACAGCAGCTCCCTTTCTCAGGAAGAGAGCAAATTGCTTCATCCACTAAATCTGGATAAAGAACAGCTGTCAGATTTACCACTTCCCTCTAAAGTAATTTCCCAAAGACAAAAGAGCAATGAGCAGGAGCAGAAAGTGCAGCATTTTGTGAGGAAGTGTAAGACGGGAAAAATCCTTTTAAACCCCAGTCTACCCACTCTTTCCAATCAGGGAAAAGTACCAGTAGGACACCTTGGACAAAGTGAGTTTTCCCTGMTTCTGCCTGGAGTTATTTGTCTTCTTGTCCTGATTCTGGTGGTAATGATGGGCTGAGAAGCAGGGGCCAGAGGTATGGCAGAGTCCTCTGTGTCCACTGCCCTCCATGGGCCTGGGCAGGGTCTGAACTCTGACACTCTGGACTCAGTGGGACTTTGTAATCTGACAGGTTAGCCAGAGCCTTTGGCTGYTCTCAGCACGATGCAAATGGCATCATGAGGCATGTGGAAAATTAAAACTACATTGACACACCTGAATAGGTGTGAAATATCTCTGCACTGCAACAATGGAACAGCTTCCACAAGTATCTCAGATGAAGAGGTGTAATGTACATGAAAAGTCACCACTGCCCCAACAAACTTGGAAGGCAGTGCCTCTAAATGTTAGGAGAACACAAACAATATTCTGATCTGCAGCATGTTGCCTTTCTCTGCAAGCAGAAAGATGGCCAGGTCCTGCTGCCTGMCCTGCTCAACAGAGCCTGCAAAGCTGTCTGCTCAGAGCTAGTGCCAAGCTTGAGCCTAGTCCTTTTGGTTCCTGTGGGACTTTTCCTATGGTCTCAATGAAGCATTAGACCTTCTGAAATCAGATATAGATATTTAGAAAAGATTGTAAGAAACCCTAAGTGAGTRGCTTGCGTGATGCCCTCAGGGAGGCAACAAATGCAGGGTTTCATATTAGCTAAAATACATTTGCATACAACTCTCTGGAGAAGTCTGCTGCTGGAGATGTGATGTTGCTATTGCTTTCACAGCTCTGCACTACCACACACCATAATTATCTTTGCAGGGAGCATCACTTCCTAATGCCCCTCAGAGGCAGGAAGGTCAGACATGCCTGTTAACTTAGAGAGGGAGGGAGCGGGAGCTCGGTAGTGAGTGAAGACTGCAAAGATTAAAGCTCACATAGCATCCAGCCCTCATGGCAGCAGAAATATTGGGTGGAAAATGTCTTCCAGTGGAAAATGTYAGTCTGACAACACTGAAAGTGCTCTGGGAATGGGCAGCTGAGTGGGCAGCTCTCCCAGATTTTTGTTCACCTGGTTCTATCTGGATCTCCCAGATCACACMTCAAAGACTGTGGGCAGAACTGAATGCACAGAGTTATCTGCTGCTGCTGACAGTTTGATTCTGATCATAATAATAGCTTAACTGGTAAATTATTTCTAAGGAATACTGGATGTGACCTTTTTCTTTTCCAGCTCTAATTCCAATCAGAAAAATTGTCATTTCCCCCGTATTTTTATTGCTGTTTATTCCCTTCCAGCTGCCATATGAGGCAGAAAAGATGAGGCAAAGGTGCAAAAATCTAAATTAATAGGAAACTGTGCATTAATTTTAATTATTGTCAAAGAATTAAGAAAAGGCATCTTGGCTCTCCCTATCAGCATTTAAGCAAWAAAGATAAATACTGTAATAATGATTTTCCTTGCAGAGTTGCTAAAGATAATAATTAAGAAAGTTTAAACATCACTGGAGACACTTTGGGAAATCAGCTGGAAGGGAAGGTGCAGCTRTTCAGGTAACACCTCCTTTGGCAAGGAATTCAGTACCAGTCTCTTATGGACCATCATGTTGTTTATATTCCTTGAATGAACTTTGATAAATGCTAACTTACAAAAGGTGGCCACAGCAGAATTAGTACCTGTTGCTTGCTGAGCTTTACTATGATGAAGGAAGCTTCTTGAAAAGTAGAYARAATAGYCAGGAAGAGAAGGCTTTGCTGATCAGATTTAAAGGCACAGGGAGATTTAACTTTATGGTCATTCATCCTGTTTATATATATGCCAATTAACAAATGTGTATAAAGTGTCCCTGTTACAAAATTGGATATTACCTCATTATTCTGTCARTATTAAACTGATCCCTTGCCTGTTAAAAAGTCTTGTTTTTTCAGTGTTTCTGGGGCTATTCTTTGTGGTGGGTAGAATTTCAAAAAGACTTGAGGGATTATAGCATAGACCCAAAGAGACCTTATCACTGAGAAGGTAACAGACATGACTGAATGAGACAACAGCACTCTCGATCTAACAMAGAAGTGACTTGAAAAAGGTCATTGCAAGGATCAGTGGTAGAGCCAGAAATCCCAATCTTCAGGGCCTGGAGGTAATTAAAGCTGCATATAAATTAACCTTGCCTAGCAGTAACTGAAGTGATTAACTGCCTTTTCTTCACCATTACAAAAATGAAGGGAAATGTAGAAATGCAGACTGAAAACCTGGTTAAGGACATAGCTATCCAGTTTGTGGAAATTCATGAGAGTATGCGAAAGAGTGGGGCTGAATCAATCTCTGCTTTCAGGTTTGAATCAGCAGTTAGGACCCTCCAACCTTGTTTTTGAATTCTGCTCCTTTTTTGAGATACATTCCCCAGGTGTCATTTCCAAACAAAAAATAAATTAATTGGGGAACAAGCCAATYTATATTGATAATATATATAGAATTATTACAATATAATATTAACAAACTTAAAGCCTTTTGCTTTTCAGAGCACTGTCTTTATTACTGAATGTTATGTCCAAAAGAATACAACGTCCTCCCTCACACAGTCATGATCCAGCCTGTAATCCCATAAAAAAGGGATTGGCATTGGAGAGCAGGTGAGCTTGTCATGGCCAGCCAGTGGTGTAGCCAGGCACTGAAGGGAGGGGAAGGGCTGGGGGTCTGCATTGCTCTTGGCAATCTGCTTTCAGTAGAACTGTAGGACTGTGAGCAGCGTGCGGGATCAGACACAGAAGTAAAAATAGGCTCAGTGCAGATGTGAATGAGCCCTTCATCTCCCACGTGTTTGCAATGTGTGCGTTCATCAGCAGGTGTCACTAAGCCATCGGCTGCGAGAGTGTCACACCGTGGCTGTGGAATCATCTCATTCTGAGCCTGCAGGAGAGCTTGTTTTGCTGTGCGCTCCAGGGGTGTTTGCTGAATAGCGAACATTCCTGGATGGATCTTCCTTTCTTTCTCTTTTAACTGGCTTATCAAAGAAGCTAGCTTTCTACTTGCTACTGAAACACTGCCCTCAAAATGTCTCCTTGGGATTTAATGGTATGCTTGAGACTTCTAACAAGCGTTTGGTCGCTCCAGACAAAMCATTAGTAGATAGTATGTGATTCAAAGCCCCAAAGCCTGTGATAATTAATTCTCCTTGTTGTCTGATGTTGGCATGCTGTGTACTAATCATTACAATATTAACAGTGTGAGCACATTGGCAGTGAGTGAAAAGATGCATCTGATGTCTTGCTGTGAGCTCTGTATTACCAGGGAGCTCCCTGGTGTTACAGCAAAAGTGTTAGGGAGGAGAAGGAGTTACAGAGGATCAGGTAGAAACATTGTCCAAAAGATGCTCTGAGGACTGATTCCTACCATGTCTTTAAATGGTCCTGCAGGATAATGCCAGTATTGCCACTGAGTTAACTCTTCCTCAAAAGGGAGCCAGCTGAAGGTGGCTTGTGGACAGTGGACATTTTTAGATTTTCTGGATAGCCAAGCCAATTCACAGATGGAGCATTAGCATAAAGCACTTCCTCTTCGAGGCTGTGCTTGGTTTTGCTAAAAGGGCTGTGTTTTCAGTCCAATGAGTCAAAGACCTCAAGGGCACAAAGTGAGCAGGTGGAGACAGGGAAACAAAGGAACTGAGATCWAAGTTAAGGACAAAGAGAGTAACTCTTGGATAACTGGGTGGTTTTTGTGTATCTCATTTGGTAGACTGAAAGACAAATTGCCTCACACATGGTTTTTACAATTTTATTCAATGTCGTATTCAGTAAATACCAAAATTGCACCAGAAAATAAGTCTTCATGATTAGTACAGGTTTAATATCTAATGAAGAAAAAAGATGCAAGGTAAAGTTATTGAACTTGCTGCTTTCTGGAGAGAGGCAACTTTTTTAGTCATCTGTATTTCAGTTAAATAAAACGCAACTTGCAAATTGCCATCTGTTGTCATTAGCAGTATTTGCCACTTACTCTCCACGTTCATTCAAATCCCACTTTCAGGGGCTGGCACTTCCAAAATATCTTTCAATCCTACTTCTTTGCCAAATATTGACTCCTTTAGACTCAAACTGTTTTCAACATCCATTTTTGTGGGTGGTGAATCTCAGCACAGATTTCAATGAKTTTGTACATTACAGCCACTGACCACACATGGTTTTAAAAATAATAGTAACGACAAAAGGTACAATAATGACATCTCATCATGATGCAAGAACATATGGGAGTCTTATATGACTCTCCTTAAATCAGGTTGTATGCATACAAGCAAACATTTCTAAAAGTGTTATATGGAAATGCCTTTAGAAGCTTGCACTTAGCATTTCATTATARGCCAGCACCTTTCCATGTCATTACTTGTACCTTGCATATTAGTTTTGCAAGGTTTTAATTTACAYTGGGGAAAGTTTACTTTGTTTTGGTATCAATACATACAGAGTCTTGATACAGGATAGCACAATCCTTTTATTTGTAGGTGTTTTCAGTACAGGTTGTAAGGCATGCCTTGGTATTTAAGGACTGTTGTCAACAATTTATTTTAAGAGCAGGAATTCTGAGAATTTTGATCAAAATACTTAGTCCTGGATTGTTTCCTTTTTGTTGTTGTTGTTTTTTGAGGTTTTTTGTTTGTCCTAGAAGCTGACTATTTTCACATATAAAAGCAAATCTAAATGCTGAAGAAACTGTGAAAGAGCATTGACCAGTTTATTCTTTCCTTTCCAGTGTGACTTATGGCACTGTTTTGCATTGAACACTGCTGAATAAGCTTTACYTCCCTGCTCTCTAGTTGGCACTGTTCTCTTTACTCAGAGAGCAAATTTACTCATGTCCATTTTGAATAAAGGARCAGGAGTATGACCAGCTTGAAATTCTCAGTGCTGGAGGCTAAAAAGGAATCAGTTACTTCTACTGATGTATGTACTAATGCTTCTACTCTTAAAACAGTAAAGGATTAAATGCCAATACCTTCTTACCAGTCCACAAAACACCCCTGTCCTTAAAGCTTGCTCCTGTTCTCTCTCTGAACATTGCTCACAGGGAGTTCAGTGCCTTTTCAAACATTTATTTGCATCTTTTTGGTAAAAGACAATCTTTTGGTTAACTTTTGGACACAGATTTTGTTCTTTCTTCCCTTATTTATCTATGTTCCACCTTTATAATATATTTGCATTTACATATCTACAGCATTTTAGTAACACTACAGTMAACCTATTTGCCACAGGAAGAACTGCCTGCTGAGCTCTTCAAAGATGCAATGGTGCATATGACACTTGCTTGGTAGAGTTTGCCAGTTGTCCAAAATCACATTGTATTTGTGATGTTTCATTCTTTAAGGTTTTGTAAGGGACTAACTGTCTGCTTGTTTGATATATTTGCTATGATTCCTGCTAGCACTTCATGGTCAGGTCTCTCCAGAAAAATCATATCCTGGAAATTTCAAGAGCATCAGAAACTCATCTGCTGCTTCTCAAATGCATCGGTTTCTACCAACAGAATAGCAAAAGTCCCAAAGAAGCACTCTACTTTCTCACATTTTCTGTAGCCTCCTTCTCAAGGTCAAGAGCCTGAAAGCAAGTTTGGAGTTTGATTTTAATATAGAGTGTGCATGTCATTCACCTTCAAGATCTCAACACAGTCACGTCTGCTTGTTGGGATTTTTTAAGCCTTATGAACAGTGGCCATTTTCTGAATTTCAAAGATATGTTATCATACCTGCCATGGATCCTAGGTTGAAATGGTCACCTCACCCCTCTTAGGTGGGGTGTATATAGAAAGTCAGACTGCCTGAAAGCTCCAGACATTGCTACATCTGAGGGAAGGAGATTCAGTGAGATRTCAAAGGGATCACAGCTGCACAGACCTTGGCACCTGGACTGGCACAGTCACACATCATCTCATTTGGGGATGTCTCCACCAGYAGGATCTTTACAATAAACTTGTTAATTGTTTATTTTAGTGCTCATGTTAGAGCATATCTCTGTGTGTATCTGTCCATACTCAGATATATACAACAGATAAAATATACATGCAATCACAGACAAYGCACAGGAGTCACCCTCTACTTGTTTGCAGCTGGAACCAAGAGATCTCAGGAATGAAAGCTGAAGGGGCCAGGGGAAAACTTCATTCAGCTCCTTTTGCAAAGTTTAAAATGTTTCTAGAGGCAGTGGAAAAGACAAACTATCAGCCTGCACCATCCTCCATTGGGTAGCAGAGGGGACTGACAAAATTGCTTGCAAGTAAGGAACTGGCAGCAGCARCATGTCTTAAAGCAGATGATAAAAATGGCACAGAGCTGTGGGAGAGAAGTGAGGAGGTTCCCACATGCARTGAAAATGACACAGATTTACATGGATGGTGATTTTGGCAGGGCTGTATGTAATGGTTTGAAAGAGAGTTAAGCTGCCCAAGGTACTAATACAGCTGTTTTTAGCAGCTCTGTCATGGTAGCCCCAAACATGTCACTCTTGAGAGYTGAGGTTCTTCTTGTCTAATACCTTACTTGAATCCAAGGATCAGGGCTAATCTTGCCCCTAAACCTCATTCTGCACTCAGTGGATAAGGGAGCACTTTCAGAGGGCAATTCACATGGTCTCCCTTGACTCAGACTTTTAAGGTGGGTTCATGTTTCCTGGTATCTGTTTATCCCCATCGGATATCAAAATAGCCATTGCAGTCACTTAGTGACCTGAGACACCTGGAATTATGTGGACAGAACCCTGYCCTTAGAATATATGTAAAAATGCACGCTGATCCATGGGGACTCAGTTTTGTCTACAGCAACTGGGATATTAATGTCTGGATATTAAACTGCATTTCATCAGCAGTTATTTTTAGTCTGACTCCTATTTTTCGCCTTCATTTTTTAATTTGCAGGAACTGCCATGGAGCATGAATCAATTCAAAGCACATGAAGAGTGAAGGAAGAGTGGAAGAAGTATCTAAAATAATTCCTCCCATATAAAGTCGCTCAATGGATCGAGTAAGGACAAATAGTTCCTGTAAAAAGGACAAGAAGGCTTTTGGAGTATTATAGAGGTATTATGTTAAGTAACATGCTTGGAAAATGTGTAATTCACTTCTATTTTCATACAATTAGTTCATTACTCTCTTTTAATGTGTCCCACATACCCAAAACCAGGCTGAAAGCCTCACCCAGTTTTCAGCTGGGAACACCTGGGAGAGGTAAAGGTGAGTTTGTTCACTTTGTACTTTGAGCTCCTCCGGTAAGTGGCCTTCAACTGTTTGCCAGCACTCTCAAAGCCATCTTTAGGCAGTGATTTCTTCTTATGCATAATGAAAGCAGATTATTTCCCTTTAGATCAGTAGAGTCCCATAAAGACAGAGAAATTTTGGTGGGATTGTGTGTATGCCATGTGATGTGTCCAAYACTTTACTGTCGTTGGGCTTTCAAAGCTGGCAGTGAGAGCTGACAGTATGCTGCTTTTTTGGAATTCACCATCAAGCAAACAAAGRAATCTTAGTCTACTCCCATAGTTAAAAACACTAAGGTTTTCTCTCTATAKCTCCATATTTTCACAGAATATCTCAATTTTTATTCCTTATCACTTCTCACCATATCCTAGATCTCATGTATGATTTTGTTTTTTCAGAAGCATTTTAAATGCCTCCAAAATCATTAATTACAGGGATCTGAGCCTTGAAGAATAATTTCACTCAGAAACTCCCCTAAATCCTTCCTATAGGGGAATAGGGTTCCACTTCAATGGAGAGAAAGCAAAGTTTCTAGGCGGTGCCAGTGTGAAATTATTATCAGAAAACCTCCTAGCCCATTGTTTTCCATGGAAATACTACCCACCTGTCTTGTTCTGGCTGGTCAATCTTGCTTTACCTCTTATAAGGAAAATGGTGTTTCATCCTGACACCAAACACTGCATTGGAATTCAGAGCTTTTCTTTAATCTATAAATCCTATTGCATATGCTGCATGTTATTTTCCTCCATGGCACGGGTTGTAGAGGATTTTGTATCGCTTAATAAAAATATCACCTCAGCCTTGAACCTGGCATGCACTGAAAGTCTGACCACATTTTAAAAATTCCGGTAATCTGTGACCCAATGGATCTGGGAATATCTGATAAAAACTACTCCCAGAATTTCTTTGTGGATGGACCTTTTATCACTACCCCTGCAAGGTAAGCTTTGAGGGCAATTATCTGTGCTTGTGGGATGTTCCTCTCCCAATCATATAGACTGTCCCAGAGTTATGCTGTATGTTTTTGAAGGCTTTCCCCAGCAGATGTGCACAGGCTGCCAGGCAGTGCCCACAGCAGGTGAGAGGCAGTCCTGTAGTAGGTGACATCCCACATTTGAAATTGCTTGAAGACAGGGATCATTTAGGCTTTCTCAGGGGAGTGATATTAAATTTCAAGTGTCCTCAGGTTGCCTGGACCTGGCAGACCTTCAGSTCCACTGTTAATATTGGACACAGACTTTGCCTTCATAATTTCTTTTTACAGCTSGTATCTCTAACTGCAATGAGCTATTATCTCCTCTCACACTGGCTATATTTGAAGGAAAATGTCTTTCACCACGTTTTKATATTTGCCTATCTGCAACTACACAGTGTACATTTGTAGAGCAAAAGACATTAAATGAGTAGATGTCATGAGTCACAACACAGTCCATCACAATGGTCTTTTCTCTGAAATTATTTGAGAATCAGACAAATACTATTTTTACACTCTCCCTGCAAAACGTTGATGCAATGTAACTCAATAATTTTTTTGCCATGCATCAGTAGGTCGGAAAGCACAAAATATTTACATTCAATTGGACCTTGTTATTACAGTATTGAGCAAAATGGAGAAATGTGCAAATGAAGTTATCTGGTTCCTTCATRCTTTCTTATTTATAGTAGACAAGGTTATTGCCTCACAGATTTTTGCTGACTAAAATGCCAAAGCTGTCATGATATTCCCAGGAAAATTATTATGTAAAGATTAAAAGACGCATGAGAGAAAAATACCAGAAGGAAATAGAGGATAGAAATGGAGCAAGGAGATACCTAAGCAGTTCCACCTCAGGCATGACTTCACACCAAACGATTCCCATGTTGCCTGCAGGGATTTTCAAGCCATCAGAACATCCAAGGAGGAGCTGCTGTTGCCTTCGAGCAGCACCGGGGATGTCTCTGAGCCCTGGCAGTGAGAGACAAGGAGGAAGAGCTGTTTTGTCCTGCTGAGCAAAGGCTGTCCCTGGACTCTTCCTACAAACTTCTGGACATAAGTGGATAAAATGCAGCCTTGTGAGTTAGGAACTGCACAAGTAATGGGAGACTGATAGTTCAATGAAAAGCTCTCTTTGTGTGTTCAGCACCGTGCAATGTTTCYTCTTGCTCAGCAATAAGACATTTGATCTAGATAGAAAGTCCCTCTGCATTCAGTTTCTTGTCACACTACTTGACCATGAAGTTTCCAYTTAAAAGAATAATCTATCTTGGTTTTATATGCATTTGCAGAAAGCTTCTAGATAAATCAGTAATAAAATACAATATAATTATAAGTAGACACAGACAAAGTTGTCTTTAAATCAGTCCACATTTAGTTGCAGAAAAAGGGGAGGGGTACTTGGTGAAAGCTAAAGTACATCTTCCAAAGGGGYCTGCAGCTTCAGATGAACGATGTAAATTTGTGTGGATTTTAAGGGAGCTTGAACAAACATTTTTGAAAATCCAAGCTGCAGGCATTTCCCTGGAGTAAGTGATAACATAAAAGAGCAAATAGGCATCTGCCACTCTTGTGTTTCAGCTGTCCTTCAAAACCATTTTAATTCTGGCTAGCTGTAGTGAGTACATCAAGGAAATTTCAACTTGAAACAAAGCCCCTGACCGTATTACAGACCCTTTTGTCATTTCCCTATGTGGTCTTGCACAAAAAGGTGACACAACATAGTCTTTCTTTTTGGCAGCCTTAGGAAAATTTCAGCAGCCATCTACGTAAGTGTTACTTTTGTGTCAGCAAGAAAAGAGCAGAGACACTTAGAAGCAGCTTTATTCATCTGGGCTGCTGCCAATAAATAATATCTCCTTGTTGCTGGTAATAGCATCACTTGTCAAGGAACATTACCATGTAGTTTGTCTTGCTATTTTTGTTTCARAGTCAGTGGCTGGAAAGCAAAGTAACTTAACAAATGTTCCCTAATCTTTTCCCATTTGGGTGTTTCTGATTTTTGGCATGTGCATAAGGTGATCAAAACACAACCTGAATTAGGGTATTTTACGTCCAGAACCTTTGATTGACAAACAAACCAGACCTTTACTTAGAAAGTTATAGCATCAGTGAGGTGTAAGCATCTTATCAAAAGTGAGAAACTGAACTTGCCTCATACTAAGCCTGATTTGAAAATTTCAGTTGTAAGTCTTTGTATATCATCAATTTGGATGCAAAAATGTATAATCTAAGGGTTGGTTAGAGCATGGTGCTAATAACACTAAGGTCACAGGTTCCATCCCAGTATGGGCCATTCACTTAAGAGCTGGACTTGATGATTCTTGTGGCCCCCTTCCAGTTTGGAATACTATATGAAACTCCTTACTTCTGTGATAGGAATTCACAGGCACAGATCAGCCTAACTGTTGCAGCAKCAGCAGCAGCTCCCTTCTCCTGTGTTGCTCACAATATTGCACTCATTGACAATCATTCTTATCTGTCCTATTGCTATATGGTGGGAGGTAGAGAAGTGAAAATATATATCCACAGGGAAATAAAAGAAAGCAGAATTTCTCTAAAGATTTCTCAGTAAGTCTGAATCCAATTTAGTTTGCTGGGCGTGCTGCAGATGGAGTRTGTGATTTGCAAATCTCTCAAGCAGGAGCCTATTTGTTACTTTATTTGACTATTTTACCTGCAATTGYGTTCACAAACTTGTCAGTATCTTGTAAATGGGGGTCTATTTATCAGCTCAGATCTTCCCTGRTGCTTTGGTGCACTTTTATTACCTGCTTTGCACTGCTCTTAGGAGCCTTGCCTGCAGTGCCATCATATGCATATGCACCCTTTCCTCACTTGGAGCTGAGCATGAGATGCTCCACTACATCTGAAAGCAGGTATTGCCTGTGAGACTTTGCATAGTTTTCAGTTTCACTAAATTACCCTGTGATGTGATTTGGTAAAMTCACTGCAAATACAAGATGTGTGGCTTTAGGGCTCAGCAGGGAGTTCTTTCCCTGCTGTGTTTTCTGCTTCGCTGTGATCTGACAGCAAATGTAATTCTGTTGTTTTTATGGGCTTGTACACTATTATTTCAAAACATTGTGGACCACAGAGATGATCTGCTCCTCAAATTGGCTAGATGGTTTTAGAAAAGCCCCTCTGAACTTTAGCTTTTCATGGCGCTATGGGCAGCAGTCAGGTGTGAAACATTGCTCTGTATTCACTTGTACTGCTGTCAACAAASAGGAATTACCAGGAGGTGACCATGCTCTTCAGAAAAGACCATGACATTTCTATRTACTGATGCTGATTAAAGGTAGGACAGGTGTTCCCTGAAAAGAGCCTGAGGAGGATGTGTTCGCCTGCTGCTGGAATTACCTCTCCTGCAGCTTTCTCTAAAGGTACCATAAAAATTCCTCAGCAAGCAGGGACAGAAGGAAGATGAGTTGATGTTACTGAGCAGGATAGATTTTCACAGAGATGCTCTCAGCAGAAGGAGCAGATCCTGGCATGCCCTTGGAGGGTATCTCTTGTGTGAGGACTAGGAAAGCTGTCCCCAGAAGTGGCTCTGCTCTGTGTATGTCCATGGGACAGGGCTCAGGGCTCAGCATGGATCTTAGGATCTTGGCTGTCAACTTAGGATAAAATAAGAGCTGATGTTAAAGGATGGTTCAAAAAGTTGCCAGATGTGGTCCTTTTTAATACAAAAATCTATCTTACTTCTTAAACAAATTGCTGACACCATCACCTGCTGRGGACATACAGAGTTATTCCTACCCAAGTGCTCTGCTGCCCAGAGACAGCACAGCAGTGTTTCCAGCTCTCCTTTTATTGCCATGAAGCTTGAACAGCATGCAGCATTTCTCCCAAGGACTCAATTCACCCAATCTTATGATTATGGGGTCAAACAGTGGTCACACAATTAACTTCTCCACCTCCAAGTTGTAAGAGGAGCTATGTGACATGCAATGGGTTGCAGAGAATGGCTTACTAACATGTGCTGTGAAGGCAAAGAAAAGAGGGAAAAATAATCAAACATTCTTTACTTTGAAATTTTTTTAATTATTACCTCTGTTTTTGAGGGGAGCTGGCAATCTTCTCTGGAGGTCTTGGTGCATTTTTTTCTACTCAGTCACTGTTAGCTCTCATTACTGGTTCAAGGAATTATCTGCCTGGAGAGTACAGGGATGCAGATGAGTGGCACATTCCAAAAGGAATCCTTTGGGCCATTCTTTTTTTTCCCAAGGACATTGCCATATTTGTCCTTCAGATCCTGATTTTCTCATAGTGCCTCTTGAAATTTGATTCAGCTGTATGAACATGTGCAGGTAAGGTTTCAAAGCTGGGGGTTCACAYAGGGAAAGATGCCTTAGCATCACATACCAGGGTCTGCAGACATTGCTGAACCTTCTCAGGAGGCTGTCACTCTTTTTTCTTCCCATCTGGGTGTGTCCTTTCCCTACATAAGGTATTGCTCTTCCACAGTTGTTGCTCTGGTATCTGCTCATCTGCTACCCCTGGATGGTGGGAGACAGTTTTCTTGTCTTCTATCATGAYCTCCTGATGTTCAGAGCTTTTCATCTGATACTAGCAGAAGGATCTTTTGGGCAGTTTTACCACAGCCCCATTTCCATCCAGCATTCCCTTGAATRCTGGTTTGTCACATGATGCTGCTTCACTAAGACTGGATGCTTTACTTTTGACCAAGCAGGGCTCATCCTTGAACTGCCAAATATTAATGAGAGGAGCCCTAAGCTACATCTGGCAATGTTATTTTTCCTTCACAGCCAGGCAGCATAGATAAGTTCGTAATTTCTGCCTGTGAAAATTTTGAACTTTGACTGGAGAAAAGAATCAAAACTGGATGTTTTGTAGAAAAGTAATTGTRGCTTGCAGCTGAAATGTGGGCTTTTTACTCTTCTCACCTTTGTCTGTTACAAAAAGAGGCCGTCAACCCTAACTTTTCAGGTTTTACAGAAATCTATATTTCTAAAGAATGCTTATTCTGGCATCTCCCTGGGCTATGCATGGAGTGCTTACTGTAAACTTTTCCTGTGTTTCCTTTATTCCACCTGGGAATGTGAGCTGGAGGGTTTGCATCCCTTTGAATTGCCAGTGCTGTGGGCAGGAGTGGGGAGGACAAGGGGCAGTGATGTATGGAGTGGGTGCTGCAGCCACAAGAACAACCTGACAGAAAGAAGCTTTYGCATCAGATACCTCTTTGAGGTTGGGATCAGAAACATAAGCCTGAAAGAATGAGCTTCATAATAACTGGAACCAAGACTTCCTGACATAGTAGCCTAGTACATACTGTTTAATTTTACATCTGAGTTTTTTGTACACCTCAGGTAGGCTACGACCAAATGAAAAGGAAGTTTGTACTTTGTATTGCCTGGCTGGACATGAATGATGAAACTGCTAAATCAGGTCTGGCCTGACAGGAGGGATTTCTGTTTTCTTAATGAGCTAATTATATTTTTTCTTCCAAGTCATTTGCATTATTACGTGACTAGATGTTCAATACTCTCCAATACATGGCCAGCATTGCACTGTGAGTTGGGAAAATGGCCATATTCTCATTGTCTATTTTAATTTGGGAAGCAGACAAATTACAGTTTGGCAAACTAAAGTTATATACAAATGTTAATAAGCACCTCTGCACAAAATGAAGATAAACAGAAGCAGAAAACATCTTGCACGTCCTGTCATATATTTCAGAGCAGCTTTCCTTTCTAAAGACTTGCTCAGACTTGCCATTCATGTAAACAATAGCCAGTGTTTATGTAATTTCTGCAGAACACTTTTGGTAGTTGAAGACTTTTGGTAGTGAAGRCTGCCTTCTGGAGACTCCTGCACATCCAGAAGAGTTTTGGTACATGCCCTGGCGAGGGTGCAAAGTAGCATTGGTTCCCAACTAGCACCCTGGATGAGCCCATCTTCATTCAGGGAAGCAAAGAAGAGGCTCTGCTTTGATGTAGACAAACTTTGAAGTGCCACTTGCCCTTTGAGTTTTTTGATCCTGACCCAGACTGGTTTGAAATAAAGATGTAGTCTGCTGCTCTTAAATCTGGGAGATCTACACCAGAAAATCCTGCCCAAATCTTCCCTGACTGAAAAGTTYGAAACTGCATCTTCTGAGAGGAGCATGAGCTCATGGCTGCAGCTTTTCTTCCATTAGCCTGAACAATGTTAACATCCCTATTGCTGGGCTTGTAAGCCCTTGTGAGTCAGTCTGGGATACCTTTAGGGGATGACCAGGATGATTCAATGCAGATGTCATTAAATGTACTCCAGACTCAGCCCTCAGCAGCTCTGGTCTCTAGAACTAGGTTAAATTAGAACTAGCCAAAGCCACTGATATTAACAGTGTTAAACCATAGGAAAACAGGACAAAACAGTGTTGGAAAATGCTCTCCTTAGTCTGTATGTGTGTGAGGGAACTCAACCCCTTCTCTTTGTTTATTGAAAAAAAAGAACAAATTATATGCATACTTGTCTGCAAAGAGAGTTAGGTAATTTAAAAACAGATTCTCACATTAAATGGACAGATGATTCTTCTATTGCAGCAATATTTTTAATAGAATGAACACACACAAATTCTGCTTGTTACAGAGGGGTGTAATTTCGGAGCTCACCATGAGTTGGTGTTAAAGGTCATAGCAGGTAATGTGTGGCCTTTCACACACTGCAATAAAATGCCAAAGAGCCTGCAAGCTTTTCTTGGCAGACCAGTCTCAATTATTAGAGAATTCAGCAGCAGAAATCATCAGGGAATGGCAGGCTTTATTTTTCCATACGGAGGATTTATGCTTTTTATAGTAGCTAATCCATCAGGTTAATTTCTCTGCTCAGGCAGGAATGCAGGCAGCAACTCTTTCAGGAGGGCAAGCAGCAGTCCCATAGAACAGGATCCTGTAGACTACGTTTTTTGCAGATAAGCTTTCAGTTATCCCCACACTTTTCCTGGATGTGTGCAAACCCCTTTAGCCTGTCATGCAKCTAATCCAAGTCCAGTGAAACCAAAAGAGAAGTTCCCCTTGATTTCAGTTGGTTTGGACCAGGCTTTATGAGGCACTGTTCATTCATGAAAAGGACCTGTCGCCAAAATGAACGTCAGTGGGGTGGATGGTTGTGTGCTATTCTGATGTGCTCCCTTACTCCTAAATACTTCTGCAGCTGTATTGAACTGTAATGTATGCACTTTGCCACTCAGGCTTGCTAGAAGAAAGACCTGGCCTGAAGATAGGCATAGGTATCAAAACTATGGACATGTTCCTTGTGAAACCAGGGCTAAGAAAACTGTCCTGACATGATCTGCCCCTAATATCAAGTCAGGATGAAAATGCCACCTATTGAATCTGTTTCTCCCCCATGCATTTTTTAAAAAATCTTCTTAAATCCAGGAGATTTGATATCATTAATTCTTAAAGCAGCAGTATATCAGAGAGGAAGGGAAGTAGGACTTTGTTTCTAGCATTGATAAATGAAGTGTCAGTCTCTGCCAAGCTCCACAGGGTGTTGTTTTACTCTTCACTGCCTGTACTGGACTGTTCCCTGCTTGATCCCTTGCTGCCATGTGTGGTATCATAAGCTGCAAACTAGAAAGCAGATAACTCTTAGCTGAAAGTATTTGTTCCAAAAGAGAACAAACTTTTAGAGTATCTTCAATTGTATGAGCTTCTTGATCCACTTAAATTTCATTCTGAYAAAATATTAGAGGTGGTGCAATACCATTAGTAATCTTTATGCACAGATGGATGGTATTTTTGGTGTGGTTTTTTGGCTACCATAAGCACAATAAGCAGGTACACCAACCAGCCATCAGAAGAGATGGTATGGAGAACATGGTTTCAAACTCTTCTTGGCAGTGCAGTGGACAGGGCTACAATGAGACCCAATAGACACAAGCTGGAACTGGAAAAATTGTCATTAGATACAAGGAAAAAATCATTAATTGTGAGACTGGTCAAAAAAAGGAAGTAGACTGCAATAGCTGAGAGATGCTGTTGAATTTTCATATTCAGAGTTTTCAAAGCTCTGCTGAGCAACCTCCTCTCACTAGTCCTCCTTTACATAGGGGTCACAGCAGCTCTCCTCTGGAGGTCCCCTTGAGCCCCAGTGGATCTGTGACAATGACCTGCTGAATAAATCTTGTTCAACTCTGCTGCCAGTCTTCTTGTCTTCACATCTTGAAAAGCCTTGGCAGCAGAAGAGGCCATGGCAGCTGTCATCAAGAGAAGGAACAGCTCCCTCCAAGGGCCAGGCCTGCCAAGTGACACTGGCACAAGCTTCTGACAGTAGCTGAGGGGAAACTGGGGAGTTAGCAGAGTAGAAAAATCATGAGCAAATGCTCAGGATCAGAAGTCATTGTAATGGAAACAGATAGAAAATCTGCAAACCTTTCCCAAGAAGTTTCTTTTCTAAGTAGTTTCCAAGTTTCAAGTGAATCCACCTTTTGCACTGTATCTTCATATGCTGCCATGCAGAAAGAGTGCCAGCAAAGACACCATCACTTGTCTGTGCTCCTGTGCTACTTAGAGGAGCTGAACTGTGGGCAAAGTAATCTGGAGGTGTGGAAGCGTTCCTGCTTGTATTTACAGCTCTGCTATAGCACAGATGCTTAAAAACATTCCACTTGGCTAAAGATATTTTATATTCACAACTGACAGGAAACACTTCTTTCACCCAGAGAATATATAAATTGTTTGAAGATATAAGTGGCTTGTCCCTGCATAACTGAGGAGTCCTGGTACTGACCTGGTGTCATTGCTTCTCTCCTTCTGTCCTGTGCTCCTCTGAGTCACCACCACAGCAATAAGGAAAATTACCTGAGAAGCAACAGCCTTAAAAAGGAAAAGCATTTAAAAGTTAGCTTTTCAAGAAGAGTTTCTTTCAAAATGATGGTTTGAAATGAGATACAGTGGTATGAATTGTAGACAAAATTAAAAAAGGAAATCATCTTAGGGATGGGAAGATGCTCTGCCTCAGCAAATAYGCCTCACTTTGTTTTTTCTCAAAATACATCAGCRGTGATTGCAAAAGAATCTGATGAGTGAATGCAAGCATTGCAACAGGACATATGGAAGTCAGGAACTGAAATCATCTACATGCATATAAAACTGGCATGAGACAGAAGGTCATATTCATTTCAGTGCCCTGAAAGGGGCATGCAGTTGTTTCACCTCTAATTATGCAGTGTGGTTTTGACTGAGATGTCTCCTTCCTTCAGCTGCATTTGTTAAAAGCATTTAAGCATTTATGCTAAACTCTTATGTGTGTGAATAATGCTGTGTTCACTTAACAAAGGCACTAATGACTTAATCTCCTCAAGACTCCTATTAATTCTTAGGACACTTATTTCCTACTGTGAGAAGTACCGTGACAAACAAGATTACAACACAGTGGACAAAACTCCCTGGTGCAGACTATGGGAGATGGAAAGACTTCTGAAGAAAGCCTCTGTCATACTACATCAATTATCTGAGCCTGTAATACTGAGTCTCAGTTTTACTTTCGTGCCACTGACACACAGCTTATAGGTATGCACCCATGTAGAAAAGATATGACAATAAATGTCATCACAGGAGACCCCATGCAAAATTCTTTAATCTAATTGGAAACATGGAAGGAAAATTATGGGAACATCACATCAGAAAGGTGTTCAGCTCAGAAACCTGCTCAGGAAACTTGTCTTGATCATGGGGTTGGAAAGAAGCAGCTGCCAGGCTCCTGAAATGGCTGCTACTCCTCTCTGTTCAAAATAAACTGCTGACTCTTAAGGACTGTCCTTTCAGAGATGGTCTATTTTAGGACAGTGGAGTTACACCAGAAGGAGTGATCACTGGAATGACAGCATGCAGTGAAGCAAGGCAAGCCAGATGGGGGGGGTTGAATCATCTGCAGAGGGATTCCTTTCATGCTTTAGAGCTGGACTTCACGTTAAATCTTGTGAAACCTGGGGATTGGGAAGAAAGAACTGACAGCCAGAGGCTCAGCTGTTGCATTTGTGGTGCTGAGACAAGGATGCCCTGTGGCATGATCTGGAGCAGATTTAGCCATGTGTGCTTGATTTTCCTGTCTGCTATTGAGAATGTACTTAAGCGTGTTACTGAGCTGGATTCTTAAATGTAAAGCTATATTCTGCCTCCAGGGAGCCTGTGGTGAAATGCTGGGTGTTTCAGTGGCAGGGAATTRTACCCTGTTTTGTCTCCTGCTTATTAGTGAGCAACTTTTGACTCAGTGAAAGACCTTAAAAATCACTGTTTGTCCCAGTCTAAGTCCAAAGTGCCCATGTGGCTCTTCTGGAGCATGAAGGAGCCCTGAATTTTTTTCCTTTAGTGCATTTCCAGTGGTGGTGGATTTTCCCACACCCTCACAGAGTGTTTTTGGGACAGTCAGTAAGCATTTGCCAGTTTTGCCTGGGTTCCCTCAGCCATTCTTCATTGGTTGGACCATGTCCCACAGTGTAGTACAACTGCTTTCTGCCATTATAATGCTCATTAGGATTTATTTTTGTTCTTGAATACCCTGTCACAACTATTAATGAAATAGAGCAAGTAATGTATAAGCCTAAACAATAATAAATGTGATCTATCTCTTGACATGTAAAACAATATAACTAGAAAAACAATATTTCTTTGTGCATAAGATTCAGTTTTTCAAAGAGAGTTCATCAGGGGGGTTAAAAGACAAATGATAGTTAGACCTGCATGGCCAGATAGGGATCAGCATACAGAGCTACTGTGAATGCTGCTTTGCTGCATTTTTTATGGCTCCTTCCTAAATTATATGGYTCCTTCCCAAACAACACTGGGACTSGAGGAGTAAGGTGCRGATTATTCCCTTYATGAAGTGCACGRAGAAGTGAGARTTGCAGGTTTGWTGGCACTCTTGGTGATACAAAATACATTATAAATACAAATATGYAGTMAGATCTGGMCTTTGAGAAAAGGTGCTACCTTTTCAGTGGTCTCACAACCACTAAAGTTCCTCAGAGTTATCTCAATCAGTCAAATCTCCATTAACTCATAAGAGCCATGGTTAAAAGTGGGGTTATCCCACCTTTGCAGGGTYCTTCCCCCTCCTGAATGCTCACTCTACACAATTATAGAAAGCTGCTAGAAACTGGTCCTTGGCGTTGAAGTAAAGGTACAAAGCCTGTGTGCTCTAGAAAAATAAAAACCATGTTATTTATAGTATAGTATTTATAATATGCATTATAATAATTTACAATGTATACACATAAATACATAATTGTATATTGTATACATTTKTCCTGTTCAAACAAACACTAACTGCAGTTTTATCTTGCTTCAGTAAATAGAAAATAAACTGAAAGCATTTGCATGAAATGGAGAACTGCAGACAATACCTAAAATCTCTTATTTCCCATTCAAGAAAATTACAAGGGGTAAAAGCAACACAGCTCAAAATGAAGGACCAAGACCATGGAAATATTCTCTTGATCTATAAACAGACAAATCTCCTTTGAACAAGTCACATTTCCTTTCTGTATGAATGCTTGGATAATGGTTTTGGTTGGAAAAGACCTTTAAGATCATTGAGTTCGACCATTAACCCAGCACGGCCAAGTCCACCACTAAACCATGTCTCCAAGTACCACATCTCCATATCTTTTAATTAGCTCCAGGGATGGGGACTCAGCCACCTCCCTGGGCAGCTWGTTCCAGTGCTTGACAACACTTTCAGTGAAGAAATTTTTCCCAATATCCAATCCAAACCTACTCTGTAGACTAARTTAAAACTTAAAGCATAAGTTTTTAAGCTTTGCTTGGTCTTTTTTAACAAACTGGCATGAAACCTGACACTTCCTCTCTAAAARACATGGAGAAAATTGGGATTTCAGCTTTAAAAATGGTACCTGATGAATTTCACTTTGAAGTGTGCAGGATTTAACAAGCAAGTGGGCAARCCTCCAGTTTGGCCTGAGCAGAGCTGTGGCAGCTCCCATCCACTGAGAGCCCTGGACCCTTCAGGCTTATGGGATGGTGCCTGCTGGCAACGATGCCCCTGGACTCAGCTGGTTGTTCTGCCATCTTGAATGCCAAATTTTCTATTCTGGACATTTTTATTGATGATATAATCCCTAGATTTCTTCTATTGTCCTATTTTTGCAATGCTCCTATTGCCTTGATTGTTCTGGCTGACCACCATTCTGCTGCCTTGCCCATCAGCTGCCCCTCACCAGTCAGAAATGCAGGAAGTCACAGACAGCCAAAGAGATGGGAACCTCTGCCCCAAACATGGGTCATTTGGAAAGCCAAAAGAGGGTGTGTGRATCTGTTTCAGAACTAGATGTGGCTGCAGCAATGTGAAGAGGGGATGCACAGGCCTTGTCATGCACCCAGACAGCCCTGGACTGCCCTGGGAAGGGTCAGCACTGCCTTTGCCTTCTCCTCCCACTCCAGTAAACCACCCCCTACAACACAGCAGTTCTCTTGGTACCTCTTATAAAAAAACTGGGTAATGGGAGCTGCCAGGTATGCAGGAATAGGGGGCCTCTATGTCTCTTCTTCATAATTCARCAGTATTGTAGCAAATAAATGCCTCCCCAGGTCCTCCTTGCAAAGGAGACCCTGTAAGTCCAAAATGCTGACTGACTCCTCAGACTGACTTTGGGTATCATCTAGCTATCAGAGTTGATTATAAGGGTGACATCTTTTTTTATTTCTTATGAACACACAGATCTGCCTTTATCTTTCGTGTTTATATTTGTTTTTCTCTGCTTAGTCTGGCCTTCCAGTCCCTTCYAAAATATCTATGRAGAAAGTCTGTGTTATTAGTTCAGAAACATTCTCCAGAGGATTTCAATCCAGCATGATAATTTTCATAATATACATAGCCAACAATTGTGTTTCATTTACATATGGAGCCTGAATTCAACAGTGTTCTTTATGTGGGAAACCTTTTCTGGCTATTAGTTTTCGGTATCTCTTGTATCTAGAGTCGCTGTTTATGTCACAGTTGACTTGTCAGAAATATTTCCATGTGAAACTTCTGTGTGTGTGAAAAGAGGATCAAACCAGTTGTCTGAGCCATTTTCCTTCTAACAGTTGTGTTGGCATGACTGAAACCTCGTGGTCCTGGGCCAAATTACTGCTGCCTGTGAACAGAGGCAGGAGGAGCTGGGTCTGCTTGGCAGGTGGGATCCAGAGCCTCCAGTCCCACAGACTGCGCATTTTGGACTCACAGTGAGTGATCTTCAGATTGCACAGTATTGTATTTTCATTTGGGATTTCAAAGCTCTTCTCAGCTGTCACGTTTGGGAACACAATCCCAAATAAGAGCAGGAATGATCTATTACTGAAAAAGTTGGCTTAAGCTGATAAACAGGCAATTTCACTGGCCTTGACCTTTTCTAAAATGCATGGCAAAAGTTTCATTTCCCTCCCACCAGCCRTTTCTGGCTGGTTTTGTTTATTTGCCTTTGTAGACTAGGAACTATCTGGGGCAATGTCTGTGCTGTGTTTGGTCCTTGCCTGTCAAGACACACGAATCATTGTGGGTCAAACAATGTCTTCATTTGCATTCACGCTTTGCTGTGCTCTCAGCAGCTTTGCTGGGTGGAAATGGAAGCAGGATTTAACTCCAGAGACTACAGACCTGTCTGAATGTTTGAATATCTTATAAGTCTGTGAGTTTTGACCAGTTATAAGTGCCTTGAGTGTACAAAGTTAGAAGAGAAATTAAAGGCCCTAGTGACTGGCCCTAGAGGGTACCACTGATCCAGGCAGACACTGAGTCTTTGGCAATTAAACTCCTCTGTGGCTTTGGAGGTTGTGTGGCCATTTCCCCAAGGGAGATTGGTTCAAGTGTCAGTGTTTTTATGGGAAGTTAATGGCAGTTTTCTAAGGTCCTCAATGAAGTAAGGTGGATGAGTCCTATCGAASTAGAATGAAGATGAGAGGATATTTCATAAAAAAAAGATCTGCAAAGCATGAAACTCAATAGGAGGAACTCTAGAGAGAACTCACAGAAAGGCTGGGTTGTGCTTTACAGCAACCAGCACGTCTCCTCTTTGCTGCCTTCTGCACTTGACAGACAGGCAGCTGAGGAAAACAGCTCTTATCCAAATGCAGGGTCATTTGTCCCCCTGCTTCTATGAAATTCAAATTCCTCAGACACAAATCTCTTTCTGCTGTAAATGACAGGGAGCCCAGGTTACAGTGGCAGTTCAAGAGGAWTATCTCACAGTACAGAGGAATATTCCATAGGGGGAAACAGACATATTTCCATGCTGTGGGGAGCTTCCTCTGTGCCTGGTCTCACTCAGTGTTTACGTCCTTGCTTTATTCATAAAATGTGGGCTATTTCAGGCCCCTCTGGTCTGGTCTGAATTCATGCCCATCCAAGCTGTAGGACTACAGAAACCTTGCCTAGTCTTTTCCCTGTTTTCATGGCTTATTAAATATATTGCTTGTCCCCAGAAAACTTTTCTTAYACATCAGTATGCAGGAATTTCCCTAATCAGTTTCATCTTTTTCTTTCAAATTTTATTTTACTACAGGCTGAGATTCTTTAGATCATACAGATTTGCAGTGACCGTTCTGGAGGTGTGACAGCTCTGGAGCAACAACTGGAAATGAAGGATACCTGCAGTCCCCCTAAGTTACCATTGAAATGACCCAGGGTGCAGCTCCTTCTTGTCACCAGCATTGCTGCCAGCATTTTGGCCCTATGCAGAGCATGGGAGAGTTTCCCCTGACAGCAGTGAGTGCAGTGTARAGCATGGGGGATCATTTCTGTGCATGTCACCTTGCCTTTTTTTTTATGTGAACTTGTCTAATGTAGAATCTTGGGATGAAATCCCACAACACCCTCTCTGCCTGCTACTGCTGCCTCTAGAGTAGCTGCCTGTTTGGCCAGTCACTTTCYACCTCCATTGGCAAGTGGGGTGCACAGAGGAAGGGAGTTAACAAGATGGAGTGCTTCCAGCCTCCTGGCAGMTCACGTTTTCAGGAGAGAGGAATGTGGCTGCCTTTCAGTGCACCCCAGCCATTTGCAGTCTGTGCATCAGTCACTTGGAGTAGCTCTCATTCAGTTGTGCTGTGATGGGAAGCTGGTGAGAAGCAGAGGAAAAATAGTGGCTACTCAGTCTTGAAAGACAGGCTCAGCTATAACCAAGCAGTTTCAGAAACCAGTCAGGTGGGAGGCACTCACAGGGCATGGAAAAAGGCATGCAGGCATCTGCCTGTGCCTGAGCAAAGGCATGCTGAGGTGCCACAGGGGCTGCCAGAGTACTCAGATCTTCACCTTTGGGGGAAGAAGATCCTTCTGCACTGAACACTGATGTAATGGCTGGACTGCAGATGCACACTTGCCATGGATACAACAGTATGAMTAAATTAAAACTGTCTTGTCTTTAATGGGACTTGAAGCAGTGTGGGATACCCTGAGCAAGGCACCCTGAAGCTGATGGGGGCAGGAATGCTGCCCTTGAACCACCTTTCTGGCAWGGACAAGTAAGGACTGATCTCCCTTCAGCGGGGAGGTAGTGGGAACCTTGCAACATRCACAGAAAAAATGGATTAGTTTTATTGTTCCCAACACAAGCATTCCTTTGAAAGTGCTCCTGCACCTTCACAGCATGGCAAAGCTGCAAGTGAAGCAAGTGCTAAATCAAATTCATGACTTTTCTCACGCAGCCATGAGAAAAGGCACAGTTATACTGAAAAAAGCAACACCATCAGCCCCTGTAGATGTGAAMGGCTGATTTACACCCCCTCTCACACTTACGTGGCCTCAGCAACAGCACTGGAGTCACATAAGCAGTATTTGGCCACAGTTTGGTAGTTTATTTGTTATGGACATATTTAGTAGTAATTCTTTGACAATTTATCAAGGGAATTATRGTAAGAAAGGCAAGGACAGGAGTATTTTAAAACAAGGTGTATTTAGAAAGAAAAGRTTGTGCTACTGGCTTCTCTAACAACAGGGTAGTGAAAAATTTGCCTCTGTCTATGGAGACTTTGCATTTACCAGATGATTGATATTTGAGATTCCTGCAGGTGACTTTTAAAGAGGTGAATTAAACACAATAAGTTTCAGAGTCAATAATTTCTTTTACTTCTTTGAAACACAGTCTGGTATTTGCAGAATAATTGATGTTATGACTCTAGCACACTGGCTTTAAACAGCCTTCAACAATGCCTGTCACTTGAATAGGCTAAGAAAGATAACCTTATCTGTCCCCATGAAACAAATGCTTTGGATGTGCTTTTCATCATCCATTCATAAACTCTCTCTGTTTTAGAATATCTTTGCAAGAAATCTGCCTAGGTGAAGCTGAAAAAACACTTATAGAAATGGGAATTTGAAACGTTTCAGCAGATCTAAGATTAACTTATTTTACTATCCATTGCAGGTGAAAAAACACCCTATCTACACCTCTTACCTGAAGTGTGAAATTCACAGCAAAAAATTCTCAGATTGTGTCCAACAGCAATGCAATATTTCCATGAGGCTGCTCTATCCATAGTAAATAGGTAACTATGGAGACTGATGAACATTTAGCTGTAATCAAGGAAGAAAGAGTGGGGAAATAAAAGTTTTCCTTTCTCATTTGCATGCTTTGGGTATGCTTATATGTGCTGATTTTTAACAGATGTCTGCATCGGTTGAAGTGTGCACCTAAGCCAGGTCTAAAATCTGCAAATCCCACCTCAGGGAATTTTCAGGGAAAGAAATTAAAGTCCCTGTAATGCTAAAAACTCCACTAACCAGATCCAGAGAGACACCTTAGAAGGAAGGAACTCTTCTTGAATACATATCTATTTCATGCTCATTATTTTCCAGTCTATATGGGAAAGGAAAAATATACGGCTTGCCAGCTGARCACCTGCTGCAGCACTGCAGAACAAAATGCAGAGGCTGAGGAGAACAGCAYGAGGGGGGCTTTCATCACTTGCTGCTGCTGGCCCTCCTTTCTCAGAGGTCTGAGCTGGGGAGATTGTTGGGGAATATATTTATTTTTGTATTCCTGAGTTGTTTCACTTTCAGTGGGAGCTCTGTGCTGTATCCACAGAGCCCCACTGACGTCAGTGGGGTGAAGGTACAGAAATCAGCCTCACTAACACAATCCCTTTTGTACTGCTGTCATTAGYTGGGAACAAAAGCTCAAACAGAGAGATCCTAAACTGTCGAGTGTGATCAGCTAAAAACTAAACAGGTGAATTTTGCCGCATCCAGAAAGTCACCTGCTGAGCAMCAGGAGGGCACAGATTTGCAGCAGGCTGCTGTGAGCTGTATGTGAAGTGGGGAGGCATGGCATGCTCACCCCGTGGGTTTRTGCTGGTAGGTGCTCCAGTGAGCTCTCTGTGTACTTCTGGGGATAAATAACTAGCCATGCTTAGCCATGAGAATTAACCTGAAAGGGATTCAGAGGGAACAGAGCTTAAAAATAATCCTGAAAAAAGGCAAAGATCAAGTGGTGGAATCCTACAAGRCAGTAGGATGGGTGAATGTGCCTAATCTTCTATCTGGAGGTTACTGTAACCTCTCCCTTCAGCTTTGACCCCTGCAGCTTCAGGTGAACTCAAGTATGAAGACAGATGTGAGTAGTCTGGACCACGTCACTCCAGGTAGGCATTTTCCCTATTGAAATTGCTCCTCTGAAACTCTGTGTCTTATTTTACATCTCAGTGAGCTCCATACTTGCAGCAGATTAGTGGAAGGTGTTTCACTGGAAATTACTCACTCTGTTAACACTCAAGTGTTCTTAACAGGTATTTTTTGGAAAGCTCTCCCCTCTGGACACACAGGTCTGAGCTCTGGTTTTCCCCCTCCTTTGTGGCTGATGGGGAGAACCTGGAGTGTAATATGGATGAATCACTGCTCTATGGAGCATRTTGACCTAGGACAAACCAATTTCCACTTCTCACTGCTGACATTTGAGTCAGCAGATGCAAGAATTTCAGTTGCTTTGTCAGAAGACTCCCCCTTTGGACCTTCTCAGGTCTCACTTCTAAGGCTGTGGTTAAMCTGTCTGCAGCCTTAGGCTGCTTCCATGTTCATTTACACAGTAGGAGAAGAAGAAAAGGTAAGTAACAAGATAAATTCCATAGTTTTCTACCTGAAATTCTCCTCATTATCAGGATCTGTTCCCCGGCCAGAAAAATTGTTAACCAAGTCCTTTCTACTTGCATAATTTAACACTCAAATTCTCACTCCAGAGTTTTTGCAGCAGGTACTTTTCATTAATAACACATATACAGCCTCAGCATCATTAGGATGACATCTAGCTACAGGTCATCCCAAATTCTTGCTTTCATGAAASAGTTCTCCTTGGTGGAAGCTCATTCTGCCCACCTGTGCACCACTGGTATTAAATTTTTAATGGCTTCAACTCTTCTTTCCATAAGTAATACAGACAAAAGGATTAGTCTTGGATCCTAGCTTCCATAATTTCTTGTATGTGTATTTCAATAAAGTGTTATATTTATATATACACCTACATACACTATCTATACACATATATATTAAAATTTCAGTATGCATATAGAAATATAAGATGCATCTGAATGTTTACAAGTCCAGTCAGCCTGATGGGATTCATCCCAGATACTGAAAGACTTAATGAATATTATGTCAGAACTGCTCTCAACAATCTACCAAAGGTYTTGGGAGTCTGGGAAGGTCCCTGTTGACTCAAAGTTAGCCAGTGTTATTCCAATTCACMAGAAAAGACCTAGGGAACTACAGACCTACTAGTCTAACCTTGGTTCCAGGAAAAAAATATGGAGGAATATGTCCTGGTTTAGGGCAATTTTGGGAGAATACCTCCTAAGGAGCTCTCCCTCCTTCGCCCCCCATCCCCCAGCTGGTTTGGGAATAACTTCCTCAGAGAGAAGTGGAAAAAAACCTGTTTATTCAACAAGTCAAGCACTCCCCAGCACAATAAATTGAACAATACCCAATGACAAGGACTTTGTGCTGCTCTGGAGAGATGATGAAATTCAGGCAGCAGATCCCCACTGAAGATGGTGGTTGGGGTCTCAGACTCTCTGGTGCCGGGAGAAGTTGCGGCGCAAGGTGGATCTTGGTGGGTCCCAGGTGTGAGCCCTCTGGTGCTCCCCCGTGTTCACAGTCCAGAGAGATTAGAACAATTCCAGGGAAAGGCAAAAAAAGGGGAAAAAAAGAAAGTCGAAGGAAAAAACTAGCTAGCTCTCCTAACTAACTAAAGAAGCTGAAGCAGAAGCAAAAGCAAGCTGCTAAAAGAAAGAAAAAGGAAAAAACTTCTCCATCTCATACTGTTGTTATCAAAAACTCCAGATGCTCAAGGTCACTTAGAGGAGCAGAGCCTCTGAAAAAAGAACTGTGCCTCCCCCTCCCCCCAGACCCAACACCACAGTGCACAGAGTACAACATCCTGCACAAATTCAACAGATGACTGGGGATACAAACATCATAATGTCACCCTAGGACAGGATCATACTGGGTGCTACTGAAAGGCATTGAAAGAACAATGCAATGATTAGGCACAGTCAACACTGTTTCACAAAGCTGTTTTACTGATTTGGTAACTGCAATAAGGAAACCCGCCTAGCAGATGAATGGAAGGCAGTGGGTACACTTCTTCTGGATTTTAGTAAGGTTTTGATGGTGTTCCTCACAGCATCCTTTTGAACAAGTTGTCCAGCTGTGGGTTGAGTGCATTCTGTGTGCTGGGTGGATTCCAGGGCTCAAATAGTTGTAGTGAATGGGGGCTTCATGTGGTGATCAGTGCTGTTCCTCAGGGTTCATCTCCAGGACTAGTCCTGTTCAATGTACTTATCAGTGATCTGGATGCAGGAGTTGAAAGCATCATTAGCAATTTTGTTGATTGTACCAAAGTGGGAGGASTTATTTACTCTCTTGAGGGGCAAGAGATGGCTCAAACCTTCATCAGTGATGCTCARACTTGACTTTAGGAAGCATTTCTTTACCAGGAGTGTGGTTAAAACACAGGAACAACTATCTTATTGTGGTGGTTGATGCCCCAAGCCTGTCAGTGTTTAGGATGCATTTGGGTAATGCCCTTAACAACATGCTCTAACTTTTGGTCAGCCCTGAAGTGGCCTGAAGGGCAGTTGGATTAGAGAATGGGTTGTTGCCATTCCTTTTACTGACCCTTTATATTCTATGYTATGTTATATTATTCTATTCTACTTTATTCCATTTTTGAAGGGGAAWTGTTGGAATTGTTGGAAAACCTCTACTCTACAGAGCATGACCTTGATAACAAACATAMATAAATTTGACCTGAGGCTTGACTACACTTTATTTTATTTACCTGCTCTCCCAGACAGCAAAGATTTTATGAGCAGAGCATTTTGTCACGCAGCTGTCTCTCCACTGCCTGCTGGGATGTGAAGCTTGGTGGAGAAAGTAACTGTGYTTTCTCTGCAGGGACATCTGCTGGGTGACTGCTCTGATGTCTTTATTTCTCCTTTTAGTCTGTATTGCTGAGGTTTATCCCTTATTTTTATACATTGCTGGTGTGATTATCTACTCTCAAAATTGAGCTCTCAACAGAAGCCAAACGAAACACCATCAAGCCCATCACCACTTGCAGTGATGAGTGATTTGCCTGTAGAGGGTTTGAAGAGCAKCCTGGTTGCACCCTGCCCTGGCAGCCACTCCTGTGATGCTAGAGAATACCCTGGGGTGTTGGAAACAGCTCACACCATGCCCTTTCTATACCTAATTTATCTAATGGGTCCAAGGTGAGGTCTGCAGTCTTAAGGACCATTAATTTCTTCACACTGTTTCCAGCTCTTCACCCTCTCCCAAGCCAGCATTTATATCCAGRCCCATCAGTTTTCTGAGGATGCAGCTGTGCCAGTCCTGTCCAGCTTTAATTAATCGCTATAGGGAAGATATTAAGATGTGAATAAGAGCATAAAATTCCTCCAAAAGCTTACCTGTCTGTCCAAAACAGCAAAGAGGCAAACCAAACTCATTTTCAAAGGGATTTCTTTAATCTGTGGTCCCGAGGTCAAGGAGAGTTCAAGCTAACCTTCTAGAAAAGGAGTTTGCTGCACTAGGCTTAATGGGGAACAATTTTCTTCAGTGAAAGATTAAACTAAATAGGGTGCATCTGAAGGAATTTAATTTGTTAGCCATGCCCACCTCAAACTTTTTCCAGTGGATGGATCRCTTTTCTCTCATAACTGTAGACTGTAATGAGGACCTCCTACATACTGTCTACATTTGAGGCTGCCTTTCTTWTTTCTCAGCATATTTTGTGTTTCTCCTGTCCTCCCTTTTTTCCAGGATGGCATTGCTTTGGTGTTTCTAAGAGATGCAGCACACCTCCTTCTTTTCTTCTTCTTTTATTTTTCAGACTTTATTTTGACGCCTCGTCTCTTAATATTTTTCTTCCCAATTTACGAGCTGGAAAAACTTCTCTCACCTTTACATGTTTTGTCTTCAAGAAACTGTTTAAATCARGAAAACCCCCTTGGGACTCCTTGGTGTTTGCTGTCATGTAAGTCTGTTATAGCTGGGAAAAGGTAAATGCTGTGAATTAGTCTTTCATGTTCTTTGATGAAAGTTTTTTAAAAAACCTTTGAATTTATGTCCTAACAAGCAACATTCCAGGGATCCCATGGGTGTTGCAACAGCTTATGCCCCTCCTGAGTGAGCAACCAGCACCTGGTGCAGCTCTGTAGGGTCATTCTTGCAGAGCTCTGGAGCTTTGATCTGACTAAAAACATGCTCCCAGGAGTGCTGTGACTTGAATTATGTGGAAAAAGGAAATTTCTCTGGGACGTCATAATAATGAATTTGGCAAGTGCTGCATGAAGCATCATCTCTGCAGCCTGGACAAATAGCCTGTCACTATCAAGTGCAAGAGTAGCTGGGGTGAGGGAGTGGAAGTGAAGTGCAATATTTCCCTYCAACACTGCATCAAGCTGACATCCCATGCACAGTTAAAAGCTGCTCCAAAGTTGCTGGGGTGGAGGGGAGCTGCCAAGGACCCATTCACTCTGTGCCAGGTCTCACAGATCAGCTTGGGTAACTGCCACTCTTTGACCTCTGCTYCTGCTGAGCTCTATTTAGCTCCCATGACCTCTCCTCTCTGCCACATACACCCTTTGCCTTGAGCTGTAGCCAGAGGAAACCTCAGTCCAGTGACTAAATTCGAGTGGCAAATGCCCTTTTGCACATTTCGTGCTGGTGAACAAGTTGTTTTCCCAGTGGAGTTTATAGTATTTAGAGGAAGGACAAAAGCTCTCCTGGCAAACTGCCATGAAGAAGATTTCTGTGTCTCTCCAAGGCCATCTCCTGGCATGGCTGTGTCAGCTGAATGTGCAATTTCTTTAATCCTCAGGCTGACATAATTCTGAGGGCAAAACTCCTTAAATGTGCATTCGAGGTGTCCTTGAGCCACCGTGCTTGGTCTGTGTGTCACAAACTCTTACCTGCTAGTCACCTGGCAAAAAGAGTTGGAAAAAACAAACTTGTGCAGGACACAACTCCTCAAATGAAGCCTGAGCTGGCGACAATAAGGAGCCAGGATCACAAGAAATAAGTTATTCTGTGGCTAAATCAATGGCTGCTAGGATTTATGGATCAGAGGAGGCAGAAATGCAACTGCAGCAGTGAGAGGAGCAAGGCAAAAGGTGTCTGGGGATGTGTGCTTGCTTATGATTAGTCCATGGATTATGGAGTTTTGTGTCTAAAACTAGCAATTAGTGACTGGCTCTCCAAAGAGCAAAGAGCTTAAAAACATAGCAAATTCTGGATTTTAAAATAGGCCATAACATAGTTGGAAGATTTGCTAAGTTTTATATAATATCAAAGCAAGTTTTAACTCTTTGCAGCCATACAGCCAACTGAAAGATCATCCTTTCTTTGTCTTCACCAAAGGCTTTCACAAGATAATTTTTTTCACCACTTCACTAAACATCCTGTGCAMACAAGGGCATTTTGATGTTTGTTTCCTCTTGTAGGCACTGACTTTTAAATGTACCAATCTACACTTCTGATCTTCCCATATCCCTACAATTTAATGTGTTCTGGATTCCCTCTCCTACATTAACTGTGCTAAACTGTTCCAAATAATTCCACAATTCAGATRAATATTGCATTAAAAAGCACCTCCATCTGTTTGTTTAAAACCTAATGCTCAGTTATCATGTTAGATGTTCACAGTCCTTGTATTGTGCAGASAATCAATTGTTTTTCCCTATTACTTTATCACTGTAGCACCTGTTCTTGTCTGTGCAGAGTCCCATGTCTAATCTCTTCTCTGCATGCTGAAGGATCTAAAACTATATTTTTCTGCTCTCAAAAGAAGCTTTTCCATATACCTTATCTCTGTAGTTTTCAAATTTATCATATTTTTAAGTTGGGATGACTGACACTGCAAGTAATATTGGAGATGCATTTATATGGTGGTATAATCACGTTTCCCATTTCCTTTTCTTTCCCTGAGATGCAGAAAGGCCTGAACACTGCATCCTGAACACWCATCTGCTGCTTCTGCCTACACTACCTAGACTAATAACATGTATTAAATCCAAATATACCAAAGTGTTGTACTCTACTGCAATGATCATACTGCTGACCACGTCTCATAGTTTACTTGTCTTTCTCTGAGCACTGAGTGACATTTCCAGACAACTAGTCACATTGATATCAAGAGTTTTTTCCTGGCTCATAAGGGGCAATTCAGAGGCTGTGGATGGGGATGTTGCAGTCAAGATAATTTTCTCCTTGAGTTTGACTATGCTTTTCTTTGCACTCAATTTCACCTGCAAGCTTATTGCCCACTTATTAAGTGTTCTGCTGACAATTCTTACAGACAGTTTCAGATTGGACTATGTTGATTTATTTTGTATTATCTTCAGGCCGTGTAGCACATATTGCTACTCCTTTTCCATCAGCACATTGAACTGTGTCACACCCCTACAAAAATGCCTGGTGCAGGCATGTACAGAATGCATTGAATGGTCCCAGTAGAGAACCTCATACACCCTGCCAGAAACCTGGTTTTCAATAGTTAATCTWTGCTTTCTTGCTATTAATCATGTATTAGCCTGACAAAGAACTTCCCTTCTACCCATGGCAGACCAATTTCTTTCACAACTGATGGTAGGAAACATTGTGCTGAATATCARCTGGACCAGGTTTCACAATGTGTTCCTGCCAGTACTCACACATTTGAAATGTGGGTTTTGAAAACATTGCCTGTAATCTTGTAATCTCCTCCTATGAAACAGAAAGGCTGAATGTGAAGGAGCAGTTTCCCTCTCCAGGATGGACCTGGGAAATGAGGATGATTTACGCAGCTGCCACCACAGCAGAGCTTTGTGAGTTGTGAGTTGCAAGGCATTTGCACAGTGTGGCAGTGGCAGGTTGGCTCAAATGATGGGAAGGCTCAGCACAGCCAGACTAATGATGGGTGGTGAAAATTCAGATGGCTGAAGACAATTACTGAATTTTAGATAGGCTTTGAGAAATTAAATGAGTTCAATGGCTGTTCTACAATCCAGAAATCAGTAATACATTAGTGGATGCACTGGAAGTAATGTTTGAGAATCTAAAAATAGGCTGCATATACCACTCCTTCTGCTTCCCCTGGAGTGCTGAGAACATTCAGTACTTATTAAAGAAGGCATTAAAAATAAGTTGAGGGCTGCATATTCTTTTTTTCTTTTTAATTCCTTTTTGAAAAATATCAGAGTAGCCATTTATAGCTGTTTGAACTTGTGAGAAGTCACAGACAAAATTAAGAGGAGAGGATATATCCCTCACTAGGCCACAAAATTTACTGCTGTGGTRGAGTCTGGGGGTTCCTCTTCTGCATGAAACCTCATCCTCAGCCTGGCCACTCCTCAGCAGCTTTCTTTCCTACAAACC
Source organism: Alauda arvensis (assembly GCA_902810485.1). Taxonomy (NCBI): domain Eukaryota; kingdom Metazoa; phylum Chordata; class Aves; order Passeriformes; family Alaudidae; genus Alauda; species Alauda arvensis. Next base: position 210,745 of record CADDXX010000251.1, on the reverse strand, counting down.
TAGGAACTAAATCTTTGAAGCAGTGACTTGGAGAAGAGAAACAGGAGAAATCCTGTTTTCCAGGCGAAAGGACAATTACAGGGTGATATTTCTTTAAGTTGCAGGAAAGCAAGTCTCAAGGACTTCCTTTTGAATTTTGTTACAGGGACTGAAACTGTGCCTGCACCATCCAGACCAGAGATTTTGGTCACCACAAAAAAACTGTTGTGATTATTGTGAGTCAAAATGTCCTCAAGGGCATTTGACCCCAAAAATTGTCCAAGAAAATCACCTGTGAAACCTGATTCACAAAGGCATATAAACAATATCAACTGCACCTGCATGTTATCTAGATCCTTGGGGCTTGTGTTTGCATGGTGTACTCCTACATCCAGTGTGGTGTCATGAGGAGAGAACCCAAGAACTCACATAAGATTTCCCACAGAGAATTTAGCACAGACAAGAAGAGCAGGTGAATTTGTGCTCTCAAGTCCTGGGAAATGTATTTGCGTTTTAGAGCGACAGATTGCAGTTTTGATGGATTTGTATTTYTGGAAGTAACTGCTATTTATTACTCTGGAGACATTTTTCTGCCATGCAAATGTTCCTCTTGAAACTGAGCTCACCATCAGACCTGAGGCTGGATGAAGGCTGAGGAGAGGACCTTGGACTTCACACGTGGTTCTTGCTCCATGGCCTCTAAGGAGCATCTTGGGCYAGAAGGAATCAGCCATGTCTCATTAAGGTGCTGTTGCTGGGGCTGTTAATGGAGCTGGCCTGGCTGTATCATGTGTGCYGCTGTGGACCAAGTGAAGAAACGACAGAAAGTTCATGACCATAACAATTTCTTTAGATATAAAGCCACTGCTCTACATCAAAGTGTGATAAGAGGAATGTAGTTCACCAAATAGGAGAAAGATTGATCAAAACCTAATTACCAACAAGTTGTATTTAGTTTTGGGAGCACCAAGGTGGGGCATTTTGTATCCTGAAATACTTCTATTTTTACATTCAAGGATAACATAAGGTGAAGTTGATGAAAAGCCCTGGGTTTCCCTTGTGTGTCCTTACCTACATGCTCATGACTCCCACMGCCCTAGTCCAGGAGATCCTGTGCTCACCCAGCCCCTTGTGCTGAGGGCATTTTCTTGGTTGGTGGAAACGGGTATTTGAACCCCTGCCGTCTAAAGCTGATTTCACTTTCCCTTAAAGGAAAGATGCTATCCTCCTTTAACCATGTTCCATTAGAAGACTGAGCAGCTTGTACTTACTCGAGTGGTAAAACCAAAAAAAAAAAAGGAGGGATTTAAGACTCCTCTGGGAACGAAGCACTGAAATTTAAGTCCGTGCCTCTGAAGCTCTTCACTAGAGCTAGATATTAACAGCTAATTTCTTTTCTTTTAGAAGGAAAATGTTTTTGAATTTCCTACATCCTCCGCTTTCACAGTTTTTAAAAATTAAATCAATAACTAAAYAGAAAGAGAGGAAGAAAATACTAAAGGTCTCACATTTAGTAAAACTGTGCAGCTTTAAGTAGATTAGCAGCATTTCCCTTCAGAGCCKTCTTTTACTTTATTCTACATAAAATTCTGAATAACATAAAAATTCCCCTGATCTTGCAAGATCTTTTGGCATTTGCAAAGGAYTTTCAGGCAAGCTGTTAATAATATTTTCTTTTGTAATTGATATTAAAAAATTCTCTCCCTCTGCTTGTGTATCAGGGGCAGAGAGAAAAGAAAATTTCTAGATTTAAAATTAGAGGGAGGCTGGCAGTATAGATTAAAACCCTGGTGCTGACATATCAGTGCCACATTTGGAGGTGATGGTAACTTCAGTGCCACAACTGTCCAAAGACTGAACCTTCTGAGTACAGGGGAAAGRGGAGGGAAACTTTCCATCCCTTCCTGACACGCACTTACTCTCTGTGTCTAATAACTGAGCTGGTACTCTCTTAGCAGCCATTGGTAAATATCATAGGTTAAAGATCAATTTATGTCTGATTAGATGAATATTTTCTTACTTTAACTTCCTATTTTTGGCATAAAAACTTCTCTTGGTGTCAAAAGTCACTTAATGTTGTGATGGCTCCCTTAGGGGCTATTACTGCTTATCTTGTATAACCCAAATACATTGATGGAAAGATTTGTAAGGTGTATCCATAAAATGAAGCATTATTTGTTTTCTGAAAGGTTTCAAGGCTGTAGAAAAACACTATTTATGCTACAAATTGCATCAGTGGTTTCTAAAGTAGTTGAGGCTGTGGACTGCTGCCAGCCTACAGTGTTTCTCCCAGATGACCCAACAAAGTCCTCCCTGCCCTCATTGAAGGCACCACTGACTGTTATTGCCAGCTCTCTCTGTGAGCTACTCAATGCATCTATGGAAGTCACTGGTGAAAACCAGGTCCATAACACTGGTGGCCATTGAGCTGTTCTGAAATCTTGAAAGTCATAGATCCTGCCCTTCATTTGGCTCCCACTCTCATAGGAAATCCAAGTAGTACAGAATACTTCAAGTTAAGAACATCCCACGGCAGTTTGTCAGWCTACAAGCATTGGAATTTCTTTTTCCCTCTCTTGAGTTGGAGAAGTACAAAGCTGACTCTGAATTATGCATGCCTACAGTAAATCTTGCATTGAATTAAATCACTAATCCTGGTGTAAGTGCTCCCTCTGAATGAATTTTTTAATTCATTTTTCCCCTCCATGTCTTTCTGTTTGGTTGATTATGGTTTTAAAATTGGGCTGAACATACTTAACAGGGAAAATAATTTTACCCATGTGTCATATTGCCTAATGCCATGCTATTAGTGTAAAATCCCTACTACACAGAAATAGCCGAACATTTTGTCTTTGGCAATTCAGAATTACCAGATTACTTCAGCTATCACAAATCCCAACAGCAAACATGCAGATACAGTCCCTGCTGCAGAAGGCATCAGCTGAGGGAATAACAGCAGTAAGGTGACTTCTCCTCTCCTCTCCCCTCCCCGTCCCTGTCCCTGTCCCTCTCCAATGCTGCCACCSTCAAGGGCAGCAGCCAGATGGGATCAGGGATTCATGAGGTGCCAAGGCTGCAAGTACTGCCCTGCCAACACTGAGAAAAAGGAAGAGTGGACTCCCTCTTACAYCTGTGTGTTTGCTGTCTGCACGTGATTCCCATCACTGTCACATTCAGGGGACTCTCTGCAGCAGGGTTGTGTGAATGTTAATTAAACTGATGCCAGCTTTTATGTGTCTGGCTGATGAGGCAGGCTGGCAGTGCTCTGAATTTAGAATTGTCAGGAGCTGTTTGAGAAGACAAACACAGACAGAGCTGTGCTGGGGTATCCCATGGCAGCACCTCTGCTCATGAAATGGCATCAGTTCCTGGCAAATGGTCTGAATGAACTGGAATCAACTGGTCAGGCCTTGAGCACTTRCTTTCCCATAGTGGATTGTGTGAATTGTGTTCAGAAATGGAAGATGCAGGAAATGGCACTGTTTTAACTGGGTAAACAATATAGAGTAGAAAACACCCTAAACACAAAAACAAACAAACAAACACACAAACACCCCTCCATTAACTGAAAATTTTGCTTTAGATTAACTTTTTTACTGTGTTTGCCTGAGATTGATTTTGACCTTTTTCCTGATCCTTATTTGTGTCAATAATTCAAAATATGACCAGGATGGGAGGTTGGAGGGTGGGCTGGGGGGTGGTTGTATCTTGGTTTTTTYCAGAAGGAGTCTCTGATGATGTACATTCATCTCTGTGCTTACATCAGTTTTGTGGAGCACCTGAGGCTGAGTGCCATGGGTGTTTCTGCAGACTGAATTTACTGAATGTGCTTCACATTCTACCCCAGCCTGAGCACCCAGTGTGTGGTCCTTGGAGAGGTAGTCTGGAGAAGAGCAATGTGGAAATACAAGTTAATGAGACAAAGAAAGAGCAGAAGGAAGACAGAAGAGCACAAAAGCTGTGACAGAGTCTTCAATTTGTAGAGGGCTTGTGCATACCTCCTTGTATGTTTTATTGTAAAATAAGTAGCTGGGAGTTTCCAGAGAGAATCAACAAATCAAATGCAGTTAGTTGTCCTTGGAAATCTGGTCTCTGACACCAGAGATAATGGGAATTTCTGTAGRATTTGAGTATCCAGACCCTTTTTCTACTCTTTGGTACCCCTTTGGCACTGTTTTTAGAAGAACAGTATTTGTACCTATGGATTTTTACCAGTACTTCTTTCAGACTGCACCAAAATCCTGACCTTTCATGTTACTTACACTTTCCCTCCTATTCAAAAATTACCTATTGTTTGAACAGAAAGGTTATTTTTTTTTAAAACTAACCTGATCTGTAGCACTATGTTAATCTGTTACAAATTGAGTTTTTCAGACGTTTTCACATTTCAGAATTACTACTAAAGCCTATAATTATTACAGCTCTAATTATTCTGTCATTTAAACACTTCTATTTCCATTTTGGCATAATTGGCTACTTGATTGTAAAATTCTTTATGCAAGCATTTTCCTTGATAGGGTCCTGTGACCCTCACCCAAGAAAAAGATGCTTTTCCTTTCCTTGTTACTGCAATTATACCAGGAAATGATAGCTCATTGAATGATACAAATGTCAGTGAATGTTATTTTCTAGAAATCCATTTGTCTCCTTTACATCCACAAGCAGAAGTTAGTTGTTTGCTTGAAGGGATTTGAATTTCACATCAGGAAGAAACCTCAGTGCCAAATCACCCTGATGTGCAGGATTTGCTAACCCACTTGCTGAAGGACTGAGCTGCTGTAAGATCACGATGTGGGGACATCTGTGCAGGTCAGGACATGGGGATACCCATGCAGAGCACGGGATGGGGACATCAGTGCCATGGGTATATCTGTGCCATGGGGATATCTGTGCAGATCACAATGTGGGGGGATCTGTGACACCAAGTCCCTCTACACCAGCTGAGGATCTGATCCACACCCGTGCATGGACGAGGCCGGTCAACAAAAGACCGTGAGCTGTATATTTGCTGACTGGAAAGCCATTCAATTCCTCAGGAAATTAAGTTTTTCTGTTTGTTTAAAACAATCTATGGGAAATAGTAAAGGTGTGAAGTATAGGACAAAGGATTGATAGACAGCCTGTGTAGYTGACAGCTTTGTCTGCATGGTCCCTGCAGGGCAGAACCCTCTTGTTGGAAAGAATCAAATCCTAACCCACTGGTTCAAAAACATTTCCCAAGTGAAGCCAGTGAGGAAAAAAATGAAAGCAAGCAATTTAGGGGAAAAAATAATCTGGAAAAGAAGGGTAAGCCCTTTCCTCAGAGCCTTCTTTCMAAACACATTTTCAGAGTGAGTAGATAGGATTCATTGCACCATGTCATCATAAAGAAAACATTAAACTAACCAAAGAAATTGCACCCTGAAATTGCCTATTTCTTTTCAGTGATTRTAAAAGGCAGTGTCCAGCTACTAGGACCAGCTCACACCTCTTCACTGCAGAATCTCACATTAGATGGTGGGGCTCTCCCCTTGCTATGGACCCTTCCTGGTGATGGGCAGAGTGAGGATTTTTCCCCTTCTGTCAAGGATCTCAGTATCTTTARGTCACCTGGAGCAGATTATGATGTAGCACCATTTTATTTTATAATGCTGGCTGGCAYATACATTATTCATGGGAGCAGTAACATACAGTGCGTGATTTAAAGGTGGCAATTGCTCATCTCTRTATTCTAGGGAATCACCCTGCTATTTAAAATACTCTGAAACTCCCAAGCAAAATCTATTTTTTCTCTCAACTGGAAACAGATTTGCCTGATAAATGTATAATTGCTGTAGCATGCCAAGAGATGCTTTAGCTGACAGGAATACTGTGATAGTAGAGGCAGAAATTCAACCCTGTATCGTAAATATAGGGCACAAATTTCAATCTAATCTGAAGGCCAGAAATAAAAAGAGTAAGGTTTGGAATAGCTTGTATTTTCAGCTCATATGAAATTGAATCACGAAATTATAGAATAGTTTGAGTTAGAAAGAACCTTCAAAGGTCACCTAGTTGCAACCCTCCCCCTTTAATTTAACATCTTGAACTAGAATAGGTTGCTCAGAGCCCCTTGCTTGCACTCCTTACAGTACTAAAGGTGTTAAAAGCAGTGTTACCACCCGCCTGAGTAAAGTAAGCAGGGATTTATGGCACCCGCCAAGCTCTGGGAAATTTCGATTGTGATAAAGTTTCAAGTGGAAGTAGARGTCATTTCTGGCAGGAGCAGAACCACTGGAGACTAGAGAGAATGTCATAGTCCTTGGGAGAAACCTGACCTTGTGGCATGTGGGTATGGAAACTAGGACAGGCTGTGAGCAAATTAATTTCTTTGTGTYGTGCTGGCTGTGGGTTGTGTCACCTGTGCTAACCAGCCAGGTCAGTGAGGCACAGGGACATTTGACCCTCCATGAGATGACAGAGCTACCTTTTAGCACACCACAACATAAAGCAAGGTCTTGCAGGCACCTTGAAGGAAAAAAAAKAAAATATATGAATACATAAAATCATACTCCAATTAGTCCTATTTGTTTGAAACTGGAGGCAGCACTTCTTGCATGAGTATTCTGTGCTATTACTGGTCCCCAGCTGCAAAGCTCCTGGTTTTATCTCTACTCCTTCTGGGGTAGAGTTGGTAGGAGTGGTTTCCTCAAGCAGCCTTGTCCCACCTCAGGCTGCTCCTGTCGATCTCTTCCAGCTGCCCAGAGCAGCAATCTGCAGGAGGAAAAGCAAGAACAAGAGTGGGATTCTTTGTTCCTCATCAGGCAGCAAGGGAATAGGTGACTCAGGGMAGTGATCACTATTGTGAGGCCAGCAACCAAACCCAAACTGAAGAAGGGCATCAGATCTTAGGACTGAAAAAAAAAAAATCACAGAACAAAGCCTTTTCAATAAATAGAGTATTTTTATTAAAAATTGTTGGATACAGTGTAGACAATAATGRACTAAATTAAGTCATATGGAGCAAGTAACCCCATAGTCACTTGCTAATTCCAATTCTCTGCTGTCTGTTCTGGGAAATAAACTAATTTCCATTCTTGCAGGAGTCAGAGACAGCTGTATGTACAGCAGAAATACATCTACCAGCCACAGAAGAAGCTGTACACCTATTAGCAGAACTGCTGGCACCTTTCCAGGAGTCCTGCAGGCCGTGTGGGCAGAGCAGTGAGGTGGGCACACCTCCACCTGTGAGTGCAGCTGTGCTGCCATGACAGATGATTTACATCACCAGTCCTGATTTGCAGCACTAAGATGCCCTGGCAGGTCTGTCTGGGAATCATTTCTGAACCTCCACTGCAGGAAATGAGYCCAGGAGAGCTGCCTGTGGTGGCACACAAGGAGCTGCAATGCTGCTCTTTCCCTCATGCTGGGAACAAAGTTGTGCTTTAGGACGGCTGCAGAGCTTTTCCCTAGGGGAACTGAAACCAAGTCCTGGAAGGCAAGGCAAAACTGACAACTCTCTGAGTGAGGAGAGAGGTTTACAAATACCTGCAGTGCCCCTGCCTGTGGCAAAACCAGGGGGAGATTTGAARAGGGAGAAGTTACAAACCAGCATGACATCCTGGAGATTAACAGGTCTTTTTTTGTTTATTGCTGAAGCACAACGTGCATTGCAGGTGTGCAGGGAGTTCTAYTGGTGGTGCTGCTGTAAATCCCAAAGTCCCTGGTGAAAGAAAGACATGGGCTGTGTATAGTTGAACTCTAGCTAAGAAGGGCCACCAGGTACTGCCAGAAATACATCATGAGTGGTGCTTTTACAGGATTTTTATTGASTGCCATATATCCAGTCTTGCTGAAAATTTCTGTGCAATTTTCCATTTTCTCACAAATGTGCTTTCTCTCCCACAGCAGCTCATAAGGAATTAATGAAATAATTTACCTGTGGCTGCAGGCTGTGACTTGGGGTTCTACATTTACCTCCCGACTCTGCTGCTGACTGTCCCTTTATTAGGTCCTGTGTAACACACTGTTCTGGTTTTGGCTTGGATAGAGTTAATTTTCTTCTTAATTGGTACATTGCTGTGCTTTGGATCTGGTAGGAGAATCGTGTTGATAACACACTGATGTTTCAGTTTTTGCTCAGTAGTGCTTGCCCTGTCAGGGGCTTTTTTGGTTTCCCATGCTCTGCCATCGAGCAGGTGCCCAAGAAGCCATGAGGAAGCATGGCCAGAGAGGGTGACTTGAACTGGCCCAAGGATGTTCTGTACCACAGAATGTCACATTCAGTGTACAAACCAGGAAGAATTGGCTGGGAAAGGCTGATTGCTGCTCAGGGAGGAGCTGGGCATCAATTAGAGTGTGGTGAGCGATTTTATCGTGCGTCACTTGTTTTCTTCAGTTTTACTCCTCTCCCTCTGTGCTTGTCATTACTATTATTATTATTACTATCCTTATTATTATGATTGTCATTAGCTTGTCATTATAATATTTTATTTTTGTTTCAGTTATCAAATTGTTCTTATTTCCATGAGTTTTACTTTCTGGTTCTCCTCACTGGGGTTGGGGGGTGACTGAGTGAGTGGCTGCATGGTACTTAGTTGCTGGCTGGCGTTAAACATCTGATTTGTCTGGTTTCATTAAAACAACAGACACAACATCTTTGAAATTCATACTGTTTTGTTAAATCTCCTTAAAATAGTGGCCTCCAGGTTAGCGAGGATGGGACAGAAGATACAACAGGCCTTCTGTGAGCCTTCTCTCCTCAGGAAAGTAGGCTAAAAAATCTAATTTCTGGTTTTGCTCTTACTCCTGATGTTTAAAAGATGCAGTTTCAATCTTTGATCCCAATTCTGATTCCAACTGCAGCACTGAACAGTGGAATATATCCACTGGTTTTGTTGGAGTGAGTCTAAATTTTCATACCAGTAGCTGAGWTCATAAACTTTTCCTTTCTATTTACTGGTAACTATTTTCTCTATTTTACTGTGACCTTAAAACAAAAGAAACATTTTAAGGTACTTTGAATGGTGGTTTTAYTGATATTAAAGTATAGTTATGGTTTGATTTTTGTTGCTTCCATCCTGCAGACATGAGCAGAGGGAGTTATTTCAGTTATATAAAAATCTTTTACATTAGATGCCACCTTTGGGGTCAAGAGGACTTTCATGGGCATTTGCAATACAGCCAACAGCAATGTGACTTTTATGATAATGCAATTATGTTGCTATTTGTGAATGAAAATAGCAATCTCCTGTTTGCTGAGATCAAATGTCAGATCTCAGGAGGGGTATTTTGCAGACCCCAAGCTTGTCAGCAGTCACTTAAAAAAGAAATGAATGCTGTAGACATCAAGACTTCTAAAAAAACCCTGAAAACCCCCAACAAATAACACTGTATCCTTGGCAAGGTGATATCAACTCAATACCTCTACTTTTTATTTTATTTCAGTTAACTTTTCAACAAGAGAAATAAACAGACTCAGTTATCAGTGCATTACAGATTCATTTGCCATATAAGGTGTTTATTAAGTCCCTGAAAGCCTTATCATCATATTAGTTTTTGCCATTAAACTTTCATGAAAATAAACTACTTGAACACTTTCCACTAAATGCCTTAAAACAAACCCCTCAATGATTTAAAAYTAGATTTTTTACTCAAGGAAAATAAAAGGTGAATTTTTCATCTGTATTTACCAGCCCTTACTAAAATGTTAATACAGCCAACTGAAAAATATTTCTAACCTTTAATAATTTGTTGAGMTATATGAAACCATACTGAAAAGTATTGCAATTTTGAAAGCTGAATCACTAAAAATTACRGATGGGTTTTGAACCTTTTCCTCCCTATTTTCAAGGCCTCCCCTATGCTCAAGAAAAAAAGATTGAAATTTTCTGCGTTTGAGTATAACAATGCTGCATCTAAACTGAAATTCTGCCAACCACTAGGTACACCAAAGAAACTTTGAGACTTTTTAGACAAAACARAAATTACTGTGTGATTTCACAGTGAGCAACATTTTTTGCTAGATAAGCCATGCACTGCTTCTTACCTCTCTGCTAAGATCCTTTGATGAGGCACAGGAATAGGAGTTTTGTTTGCACTAGGTGACAGACCTGTGCCCYTGACCTTTCTGAGAAATGATTTCCTGTTTACAGCCCACTAAAGACAGCATTCATCTCCTCAGTCTCACTGCTCCTCAGGAACTAGTTGAAACAGTACATCTTTAAAATAAATGACAAAATAGGACTAAGACAAACACCATCTGATGTCTGKTTCCATCTGTATGTGAGATCCCTGAGTGCTGTGCTGGGCAGGAACATGAATGGGCTGATGATGCTGAAGCAATCTCATGTTCACCCAGGGATGCACACAGCCTGTTCCTGACAATCCTCCTCCAAATCTCCAGAGGCAGCCCTACCAGCTGCCTGCCAGACCTCAGAAAGCCAATGGCCATGTGTTTGCTAAAATGTGCTGTTCACAGAACCAAGGGTGCCCRGATTGTGAGTCTTAATTACTGAGAAATCTTCAGGGGCTGTGCCTTCATAGCAAATGATTCAACACAGCAYGAGTGGATCAAGGGAATGAAGCAGCTGGCAATGGCTCTGCACTGGTACACTGCTGKTAGTTGGGGCTCTTCCCTTGGGATKAGATTTTCYAGTCTCTTGGAGGAAAAGCTGCCACCCGTGTGTGGTTTGGAGCTGTCCATGGTGCTGATCACTGACGGCCCGGGGCTCTCGAGTTCCCCGGCGGCTGAACGCGTCACCAGCAATCTCTAAGCAGAGCTTCCAGGCTGGTGCSTATGGAATAAATCTGCTGTGATCGCACCAAAATTGCACCAATGTGCAGGAATCTGGGGTAATCCCTTCAAAAAAAGCAAAAGGCCTCAATGCAAAGACAGATASAGATGAACTTGAAAGCATTTGTAATGTTATCTAGAATATATTTACTGGTATGATCTTAAGGTGCTCTGGCTAACTGGAGAGCAAAACTTCATATCAAAGACTTAATCTATCTTTTTGTATTTCTTTCCAGTAGCAAATAGTTTTAACAGTTTCTATGATTTTGTTTAATTAATTAACATAATATGGCCTGTTTGTCAAATTATATGAAAGTAAAAATTACCTGTGTTCGGCCCTCACAAGGTTTTTAAACCAGGAGGTAAACTTCAGCTAGAAGTTTTTTAGGAAAAAACCCTCATTTTTAATGTTGAAGATATGGACTCATATTTTGCCATCTACCAAAAACAACTACCTGAACAGATTTCATTTTATGCCCTCATAAAATCAGAATCTTTATTTGGAAAAAAGAGTAACCTYCTTTCCACTGGTGCCACAAATTCTGACTCAGCAATATAAACTAGATTGAATGCAGCTATTTCTATTGATTTCACTCAATCTAGCCTAATTTTTGTAGATATTTCCTAGCTGAGCTAAAGCATTTCTATGAGCTATCATTTARGCTGATGTAAACCAAACAGACATTAGTGAAGTTCACTACTCACTCTGTCACAGTCAAATGAGAGCAAATTTCTTCAGCACAACTCAGAATGTAAAGCTGTTGCAGAAGAAATACAGGAGAACTCATCATTAAAAGGAATAAAAGAGGAAGAGAGAAAATGAATGACTGATCCTTAATGCTGACACTTGTTTCTAACATGAGATGCCAACTTTTGATATCTCAAAACTGACCCTTCCCTCTGTTTTATACATGTTTTCCTACTGATGGGTGAGTGCAGCTGAAAATGAAATTATGCTTATAGATTAAAGAGACATTTCTTTAAAAATGAAAAAAAAAAAATCCAGTTATAATTAGTTCATTTGTAAGTGAGAATTGTGTCCTGAAATTTCAGCCTAAGCTATCTCATAGCRTTCCTGACACTTGAAATAAATGGAACCCCAAAAAGAAATATGTACTTTTACAGAGTACTTGTTTAAAAAAAGAGAAAGGATATAGGTCCATCTTTTGGATCTAAAATAGTCTAAATTTGGAGGCTTTCTGCTCCTCACTGTGTGACAGGAGGTGAGTTTGCTGTGTGAGAGTTCACACAGGTTGAGAGGTGCCTGGTGGTGCACAAAGTGGAAGAAAAAGTCACAGTGCTTCTACATCAAATACCATCCAGTTTCCACTGTTGTGGGTACTGGAGAAATTTGGGTAGGCTGCCTTTCACTCATAAATTGATGTACTTATTCCACAGTGATCAGCTGCAAGCACCCTATGTAAGCAATCAGGTTCTCAACATTTGCCTCCTTCTCCCCTCGCATTTCAGTCCCAGCTGTACCTGCTCTATCCACCCACCTTGCTTCTGGATCTCCTCATCTCATCAGAAAATCACCAGGACTCAAAGGTTCCCTTCACTCCATCAGTCTCCTGCATTTTCTGTCTGCTTTCTTCACAACAGCTTGCAAGAGCCAGCTGAGGTACTGGGATCATGCAGGCTCCAGYACTGGAGTTCCATAGTCCTGGGAGAAGGGACTGCATAGCAGGAAAAAAACCCCTCCTTATTTCCTTTAATAATGATGAGAAAACTGCTCATTCTYCATCCTGATGGCAAGTCTTATGGCCTGACTTAAGGGCATAGGCTGGGCTCCACTGGGTCTTTTTGCCCAGGACCACATCTCCAGCAGCAGAAAACACTGAATCCTTGGGGAAAGATAATGGAGTGAGGTAGGGGTAGTGGCAACCACCTCTAGGATTTCCTACAGGATATGGATCTTGGGGATCTTCAAACTTCATAGTATATAGATGGTGTCAGTGTTTTTTTTTTCATGAACTCATTTCTATTTGTTCCCTTTTTGCTATGACAATCATATATTACATACCAGGTGMAAGAAGTACTCCTTCTGTTAAAATCTGTACAGCTCAATTAGCAAATGTGTCTGAGCTCTTGTATTAATGAAAAGAGTGAGCTATTCCTGTGCATTTTACCCATGCTATTGTTGATTTGTCTGAATTTTGAATTACCAGTTAACCTAAGGCTGGGGAACTTCTGAGTTTAGTTGAGTCATAATGGACATAAGAAGGAGAAAAGGAAAAATCTGTGAGCAAAGAGCTCTGGAGGGCTGTATTTGTCTGTCTTTCCTCCCATAATCCCTCTCTCTGCCAAAAGAGAGAGTCCTCCTCCACCAAGCACAACTCTCACTGCTTAGCTAGAGAGGAGAAACAGGACTAGGCAGTTTAGGCTACCTTTACTCTTGCTAAGTCTAAAATGTCAAAAGAAAAAACTATTTTACAATTGCTCTGAATTTGTTTCTGTAATGTCTTTGAATAATTAGAAACCACAGTAGCAAATTAAAAAAAGAAGTTTCCTAATGGTAATTACTCATCTCCAGTTAGTCAAAACAGTTCTTTTTCCCAAGAAAACCTGAAGTTTTCAAATTATGTTTTCATTTTTATATATAGCAATTTTCAATTTGGACTTCTGTGCAATTTTTTACTGTCTTTTAACATCATAATTTTAACATTTGATTAAAAGCTTCACAGGTTTTTCCTACTTTAATGTTATTCTTCATCACATAGTGATGCAGTATTTGTGCTATTGTGAAACAAAATATGACATGAGAGACACTACATTTACTCTRTATTTGTCTAGAGTTAGGGACAAATTGTTAAGGGCAATTATTGCAGCATTATTGATTCAAAAGTTTTTATCCCCTTTTCATAGATGAAAAGAATTCCTCTATTTATCAATGTAAAAAAGTGTGCAAGTTAAGAAATGCTTTTTAAGTAGAATATCAGACAGTAGTGGGCTTTGGTACAGTAATGAGTCTTGCTTTTCTCAAGTAATTTCTTTTATCTTTTGATATGTCTTCCCTTCTTTTTTTCCTGCTACTTTAAAGTTACTGCATATTTTGTTTCTTTGTGTCAGGATTAATCTTTGCCTTCTCTACTGATTTGCCAATGTCTTTTAAAGTAAATTTTCTTTGTGCTAATATTATTTTTTAGTATTACTCTGTCTTTAGGCAGCCTTAATTAGAAGTGCAAATTTGTTTTGCAGGCAACAACGAATGTAGAACTTCAATAYTCAAAAATTAGTTATTCTCAAGTGYAAAGTTTGGGATTTCTTTAGAAGAGTTTGATTTATAGATTTACAATACAATTCAACCAATAGCTTCAGCTGTCCTGCAATTCTATAAATATAAACATGCAATAGTCTCAGTGTGCACTAATGGACAAATTCTTCCTGACATTGTATTGAGTGTAAGGAATTTGTGCAAGGCATTCAAATCCATCTGAAGGGTTATTTATGCTTTGCTTTGCTGTGTGCTATTGATAGCACAACTGGGCAGGATTTGATCTTAATGATACAAGAAATCACTGTCCCTCTAAGTCAAACCCATTTCTAGGGGCAATCATTTGCAGCAACTGCACAGCTGGGCTTCCCACGCTGATTCCTCTCAGTGCTCACAGCTGGAGGTACTGGAGATACCTCCTGTGGGCCCAGCTCACTTACCTAGAACTGAGATATCTAGCTCAGTCTAGTATCTAGACACCCACTGTGGTCAAAGGTGAGAGAGAGAGATTCCTGCAGGCAAGGATTTGTCCATTTACCTTAGACACCAGTTTTCAGTGAGGATAAATTCCAGGCTGGTACTGAGAAAGGGTGGAAACGATGTACCTGAAACTCAGAGGCAGAAGTGAGAAGACACAACTCTGCAATGTTTTTTAATAAAACCACTACTGCAGACAACATTGACATCACGTCCAAGTATTCATACGTAGCAATGTATGTTGGAGTCTGTGGTGTTACCTGCTGCCCTCCAACACTGAGAATGGGGACTTGGAATATATAAAATCTACTTGTTTTAAGTGTTTAAGGAAGACTTACATTCTTCTGAGATTTAAGGTATGAATGCATTTTCCATACTGCTCCAGATACAGAGAAATATGAACAAACCCATTCTGTGAGTTTTAAGATAGAAAATGTGTGATAAGCTGAGGAAAAGCTGGATGAAATAYTCTTCAACTTTATTACCTAACRAAGTCACAAAAGAGAAAAAAAAMMCCCTCTGATTTGTGGAGCTGGATTAATCTCATCTGTCTTTGGGGTCAAATATTGTTCAGGCACAGACACTGAATTTAAGTCTCCCCACACAGGTGTCCAGAGGCTTGCTAGAAGCTAAGCTCATGCTGCAGTCAACAGCTCAGCTGGGATCTCTTAAATGAATGGCATTGAAAGACTGTCACATATATTTGCTAAAAATAAACATTTACAAGCACAGTTTCTGGAGCCTGTGACTTTTTTTTCCTTCTATTTATACCATTATTGTCAGTATTTCTTTCCAATGTATTTGCAGTTAAAGAAGGCAGTCTGGGCATCCTCTGAAGTTATTTGGCAGAGAGAATTAGATAAAAGGCTCTTTATCTTAGATTTGATACATCTTGGTGGTAGGTGGATGGGTGATCTGTAATTCTATGGTGCTGCAAAAGAGACAACAKAAAGTGTGAAAAGAGGAAAAATCAGCAGAAAAAGGAAACAATTTCTGAATCATTGTATTTTAACTGCACTAACCCAGTGCCTGTGATTTCTCTTCTCCTATGAAAATTAAGACATAAAGAGATATCTATAATTCATTCAATTTTGTTGCTAATTACACAGAAGAAAGCTTTCTTCCTGGGATACAAGTATTTTTTTTTTAGCAAAGACATGAAACAGTGTCATGAATAGGTGGGCCATGAGCCCTATGCTACAGTATTTGCAATATAATATATATTATATTGCAAATATGATATCACATTATATATCATATTATATTTTATTATATGTTATGTTATATTCATTATTTATGTTTACATATTTATTATTATAACCCAACAAGGACTGTTGTCCTACATACACWTTTAATAAAAATTGGCAATAACTTTTGTAACCTGAGGCCTGAAATGAGAGTCCATAACGAGATACCTTTATTTGTTTTCCATGAGTCACAGCATTTATGCAAGGTTTAATTTGTTCTTCTCTTTTTCAATCAAAAAGAGCTTCCATAAAATATCTTTCACTAACATAGGCTGTAAAATGAAAGAAGAGGATATTCTGCCTGACTTCCCCTGTAGCAAGAGAAATAAAAAAGTTGTTTGTATTAGGAGTGACAGCAGATGAGATTCATTTAATCATGAGATAAATGATCTTTCAAATTAAATGTAACCTCAAGACACTCTGTCTCTGAGGGAGTGAAACACAGAAAGCCTCAGGGAATAAATGTAACTATTCTTTAAAATGGTCAACCTTTTAGCAAGAGACCACAGGAATTTTTTTGTGATTATGACACCAAATCTTTTGCCAAAAGGCTTCCTTTGTTTCACCTTAAGGTCAGGTTTTAGTTTCCTGTGCTGTCTTGCAGCTGAAAGCAGCAGTAGGAGCAGCAGTGGTGAGTACAGCTTGGAACACAGCCCCGTGGTGGGTCAAACAGGGAATCCTACTGCCACCTTCTAATTAACAGAGCCAGCATGATAAATGGATGTCTCAGTCCAGCACCTCCCATTGACAACAAAGGGGAGCAGGATTGGAATGATCCTATCCAGTTCCAACTTCCCATGCTGTGTGCTCACCTGCCTCAGCACKGCTGGGATCAACAAGCTGGCTGGAGGTGCTTATGGACCAATATTCCCATTACTCCTTCTCTGGACATTTGTATGGGACAGTGGGGGTGGAAAGTCTCATTTGGGATATAAGACCCTTCACCACATAACATAAAAAAATGCACTGCTTTAAGTCAACCACTGTTTTAAGTCAAAACAGATGCTGTGGRTTGCAATTTCCTAATAACCCACTGAAAGACTGCAGTAAGGATGCTAACATGCTGAATTTTTTTTTTTTCATAAGGTTGGTTTTCAAAGTCTTAATGCCTTAACTTCTCTGTCTGTGGCTGTTTAGTCATAATTCTGATTCACCTGTCACAAKCTTCAACACAGGTGTCCTTCAGGCACAATTTGTTTTTTGAGCAACAATTTTTTYGACCTAGAAAAAGCAAACCCAAACTTAAAGGACTTTGACCTACAATTCAGCCAATATGTCTAGTGAAATCATCAGTAAACCCCTTACTGGAGCAAAATCGGGACATTAGTCATGTTACTCAGAGGGGAAAAAGAAATTGAAGCACAAATATGCCAAACAATATTATCTAAGGTTTATCTATATTCACAAACATTTCTCCATTTATGTTCTGTCTGAATTACAAGCATCTGCTCCCACTGACTAACRCAGCTCATCTTCTGTTAGTGGAAAAGTCTCTGCAATTTTAAAATCAATATTTCAAGCAAGCAAATATATACTTAAAAGAATCTCAGCTCCCAATCCTTAAATGCAAGTACAGAGGAAAAAGCCTGCTTTTAAAGGAAAACGGGGAGACTTGACTGCCATTAAGATGAAGCAGARGAGCCTCTGAAGCAAAGCAGATACAAATTGGACAGTGTTGTGTGAGGCATCGTCCCTGCCACTCCAGGTGTGCAGGCTGGCAGCTGTCCCAACCTGACACCAAATTAAATGTGGGAGGTKCTTGTGACAGGTCTGTTCTCCCATGCAAATACACACAGAGARCTTTTTTCTGCCCTTAGTTGGCAAGCCCTGCTTTCCCAGATAATGGCTCTGTTTTGCTTATGGAATTAACCCAAGCAGGAAATTTCAGGCAGGTAGTATGGCTGCAGGAGGCTGTGGGAGCACCTGTCCCTCTGTTGGGTAGCAGCAGGAATACAACCCCTTATCCTATGTGATCTGTACCTTCATGGAGCCAGCAGCATCCCTCCCCACTCTTACCATGCCMAAGCCCCAGAGGAAAGCTGCTGTGGCTGCAGGTTGTGCTGATGTGGATTTTATTCATTTTAATATAGAAATTGAACAAACCCACAGCCGATAAAGGTCTCTGGGGTGTCCTACAAAATGACTCATATGGTCAGGCAGGCAACCATTTATCACTGCAGAAATATCATCATGGGGACCACCAGCCAAGATTACATCGAGGCATTGCTATTTCTCTCCAAAATAGCTGCAGTTCAGCTTTGTGGTGAGGGTGTGTGTGTAGCATAATGACACTTCTGCTCAATGTCCTTGACCCAGACTCCATTCCAGATCTGCACAGGGGGCATTTAGAAAAAGATAACATTGCATTTGCAAAACAGAACATGATCCTTTCCTGTCTTGACTCATTTGAGGACAGTCCTGCCATTGCTGTCGCTGCTATAAAATCCTGTTGGTTTTCTTTGTGAAAAAAGGAAAAAAAAAAAAAGATAAAATAGTGCAATTGTACTGAAAATCTTTCCTGACTTCTTGGAGTATTTAAACAGTAAATAATGCAATTACTTCAACTGASTTTTACAATCACAATCAGTTTTAGTTCATTTGGCATAGCCTCCTGATTGCTGTTTTTCAACTTAATGTAATTTGGCAAATTCTGTTTCAAATGCATTTTAAATTTGATTGGGAATAAACAAGGTCAAAAGTCTGATGATTTGCTACTGTTGAAAGAAGTAACTTTGAACTACATTTTATTTACAGAAATGATTACCTACTGACCTTTTTTCAAGTTTATTTTTCCCTGTCTTTTTTTCTCTAGAATATTTTAACCAAAACATTTTTWAAAAATCCTAATATTGACCTTCATTTCCCAGATAAATGATCTTGCAGTACACACAAGATTTTCAGAAGTGTTCTGCAACAAGCTAGAAAATGTTACAAATTTTAATAAAACCTTGGAAAATATAAAAATAAATGCTTAACTTTGGAATCCCATGAAATGGAAGCATACAGATAATTTCATGAAGTATTTTATTTTTTCAACTGTTACTCATTGCAAATATTCTCTTCTGTGGTATTTTATCAGGCATTGAGGAAAAAAATATCTTTATCAAAAGTCAATTATTTTCTCTTGAAAAATGAACAGGAAATTAATTTAAAAAGAAAAATAACTCTTCTCTGCTTTCTCTGATGTCCTGCCCAAGGCACTGAAGACCTATTTTCTTTCCAGCCCTGCCCAAAAGATTTAAATCTCTGAATCAAAAACTTCTGAGTCCTTTATAAAGGCAGTGAATTTAAATCCACTTAGAGGAAATGTTATAAATTACATTAGGCTCTTGTCTCCAGCCACAGAAGGGGAGTTAGGAGACCCCTCTTTACACAGGGCAGACACATACCAACATTCCAGGAGTGATCTTGACTGGAGGAAAATGAGATATTTTTTTCATGCCTCCTTCTTCTCCTGCCAGTGTTGACCTGTCATGAGGAGCCATCATTTCCTGCTGCTTTGGAGCCCATGGAGGAGGCAGGTCTCCACTCCATTWGTGATGTTAACCACAGAACATTATTTTCCCATTGACTTCAGATCATTTTGCCTATGCAGAAAGTCTAAGTCATTAACGGTGTGAAAAAYGTGGGCAGGAGCATGTGTTTTTTCCTCCTACAGTAGTTAAAGGAAGTAATTCTCCAATCTGATAKAGTGCCAGATACATTGAATTGATGCTGACTTTTTATTTATTCCAGAAGAATTGTGAATAATTTTCCCTTAAGGTCAGACAAAACAAACAAATTAGARCAAACATACTAAAAAGCTTCAAATCCAGCCTGTCTTCATTGACAGAGTGGTATAAAATGTGTAGTGTGACTATTTTTGATGCCAGAGATTCAGTTTCTAGTTTTAATATATTTAATCCAAAACCCAAGGACAGTTTCATCATCTAAAACAAGACTATTCCAGAAGAAATCTCAAAAGGTCCCTGCATTACAGAAAAATGGGAACAAAGTCAAGTTCCTATAAWCTTTTGGGTTATGCTGTGGTACTTGCACTAGTCTTCCCTACTAATTAGCATACAGGAATAATTCCATTTCCGAGGTTTGTTAAATTCATGTTTCAGTGACTTCATGCTGTATGAACTGTGCCTGTGTACTTGCTCAGCAAAATGTTATACACAATGAGATTAAAGAAGATTCAGTACACCCTTTATTCGATTTAAACTTTACTTTTAGAGTTCTAATTCAAAGATTTGTTAAGATTTGACAAAGAGACCCTAAAGGTTGCAAGCCTGGGCAGCAATACCAGGACCAGCCTTACTGTCTTATRCAGTTGAGAAGGAGACAACGATTATGCTGAAACATTATTTCTTGAAAAYTGTCCTTGAATGGCAAGATGAGAAAAACAAGCAGAAACTGGAATGGAGGAAGGAACACATGCAATGAAGAGACCRAATTTRTCAGTGCAGGTGATATGATGGGCTGATGAAGCAAATGCCAGAGTAGCAGCCCTGAGCGAGGCACCCCTGGCTCCATCCAGTCTGTGTGGCACACAGTGTCAGGCCCTTTGATGCTTGGCACTGGCTGCCTTCTGAGACTGTGGCCCTTTCTCTGTAACCAGGGACTGAGGACACTGCCATATCAGTGCCCACAGCAGCAACACTTGAAGGAAGAGCAGGAAGATTGGGCGGACCCTAGCCGCCTTTGAACCCCAGCCTGTAGTACCCAAACTGGCCCTGAAGGAACCCCATGCTGAGCTATTGCTGCTGCCAGGGAACAGAGGAGCAGTGCTGCAGGGCTCTCTTGCTGTACTTGCTCTGGAAGGGCGGGCAGAGGGAGTTGTACCATGAACCAGGACCCACACTTGCTGGTGCATCACGTAGGACTGCAGTCCTGGGAGGTCTGGGRAAAYTMAGGGGAGTACTTGCTAATCCTCTGYTCCATATCATGGCACTTAAAAGTCAAGAAAAACAGCCTATGCCACCCTTTCTCYAGATGATCTCTGCCCAGACACCCAGCCCCACTCTGCTGTCAGTGCCTTTCTCTCTGTATGGTTTGTTCTGCAGCATAAAAGTGCCTGCAGATTTTGGCCCTGTGTCTCTGAACAAGGAGTTCATCAGCTGACAGCTGACGCAGATTTCTTGTACCTCAGGCAATTTTCCAGCCTCCACATGCTGGAGCACCGCTCTAAGGAAGAGACTGAAGTGAACAAACAGTCTGTTCTTCTCATGTGTTCCTTGGAAGACATGGATTTTGAATCCTATGGATTTAGTCCAGTCTTGGCCTGTCAGTCTGATCAGCTGTAGGATATCAGAACACTGCTGGGACCACCCCACTGCAGGAAGGATACACAGAGAGCCATGGACCAGCATCCCTGTTTTGGATGTACTTCTGCAGATGAGCCAGCAAAGTCATTAGTGTTATATCTGTCCTGTGYAATGTAAGAAATGACCCAATCTTGTGTGTATGTGGCATACACGGTGTCAAGGACACATTTTTGCCAAGGGCATTGTCTAACTATAGCACTTGATGGAAGCTGCTGACAAAGCTGTGTGCTCTGAAGGCTGTCTTTTCCCCCTCACAGTTCACTGCAAGGAGAGCCCCATCCATTTAAGGAGGTCARCTGGAACAGGGTCAGGATATCTGGCTAGGCAGGTTTTTGGTGTGYCAGTTTATGCTCTGCATCTACATTCTGTCTGTAATTGTGGACACTGGGCACACAGGATGCTTTCATACTGACCAAGAATGTGTAAGGAAAAGCCACAAATTGTATCACTAAAAGTAACTTTAAAGCCTGATTGTGAATCCAAGCAAAAATGATATTTTAGGATTTTTGAAGCACTTGTTCAGCTTCTGTCATTGCTTTGCTACAGAGCTGTGCAGATGTTTGYAGTAGTCACAAAAAAGGAAACGAGGGCAGGCTGCACCAGAACATTTTAGAAGCCATTAATAAGATTTTATGTTGTTATTCTGAAGGGCATTTTCTGCTGCTCTCAGCACAACATTGTGACTGGCCTTCCTGAGAGGGAAAAAATGAAGTGTTTTTACTTCATCCTAAATAACTGCAGCCAGTGTGAGAACAAATCCCAGGGAGGATAAGATGATTTGCAGCTTCTCTACACGTGAGAAAAYTCTAATGTTAGAGCTACAAAAGGACCCAAATGCCACCAAGCTTCAAAATGCCACCTGGCTTTGAAATAGCAGCAGCCAATCTTTTTGCAGCACCCCAGAAGAGAGAAAAAAGCTGACCTTGGGCTTACTGAGCGATGGCTCTAATCCCCGTGTGACAGCTGAAGCAAGGAAAAGGGCTTCTACCAGTCATGGATTAGAAGGAAGTGGCAGCTACAGCCTTTGACAGTGGCAGCCCACTCTCAAGGACCTGGCCCCAGGCCCAAACAAGGGAGCAGTCACATCACTTTCTGCAGTCCCTTCTGGGTACAGCATTCCCCAGAGTGGCACATTTCAAAATGAAARAAATAGTTTCTGTTTAGGGGGCAGGGAGAACAAAAATTTAATTCCTTYTACGAGGAAAAAAGAGAAGCTATTTTGTTTCCTGAGGAATTATTGTATTGATGCATTTACTTTAATCCCATTTTGTCCCACTGGGACAAAAGTACTACACACTGATGTATTTCAGGAGGGACACTTACCTGAAAGATATTTTAAAGAGACACCATAAAATCCTTTAATTTTGGACTTTAAGACAAAACATTGCCACACTGAAGTGTCTGATACTGAACTGTCTGGAAACTTCAGGTCTTCAGTGCTTCAGGTCATCCAGCAAGAGGTGGTGTTTCCCTGTCGAGGGTGATATATCCTGGGGTGTGGAAACTGGTCCTCTATGAGGTACTRGAGTGCCTGAGGTGGGATAACCCCTTTGCAGCTCCACTGTATGTCTCCTAGGAGTTACCACACTGCYCCATCAGAGAATGGCTCTCTCTGTCAGGGGACTTACAGCTCTTTTAAGAAAAAGAGCTCTGAAAGTTCAGCTCCTGTGAGACTGCATCAAAACAGAGAAGTTCATTATACAGTGTTACACAGAATTGTAGAATCTTGACAATGTTTCAGCTCAATCAGACAATGCAAATAATCTCTAAGAGATTGCAAATAAAATAATTTTATTCTGGAAAGAAAAGAATAATTTGAATAAAATAGTTTTTGAACTTTTTTCATGTTTTCTTATTCTCTCTACTTTCCACTTAACTGTATCTGTGTGCCTGCAGGTTTGTATGTATGTAAGCAACTTTGCAGCAAGGATCTACCTTGTGCACATCATGGATTTCTCTTCTTAATGCAGGCAACCCTGCTAGTTCCTGAACTTTGCCCATCTGCTCGAGCCTAAGGGGCAGCAATATTAAATTAATCATAGTCTGACATTTCTTTGATAACTGACATTTGCACAAACAAGTCCTGCATGCACATGTGCACATTAGGAAATTAAAGTGTAAAGTAAATAAGATTATCATTGTGTGTTTCTCCTCAAAAACATATTGCAAGTCATTATCTCTCCCCCTAATGACTGAAAATCTGTGTGCAAAATGAACTAATTCAATTTACATATCAGAATGCATGCCATTTTGTGGCTGTTGCAGAGCCTGTAGCCAGTGCCTCATGAATTAAATCATTTCATTGTCGGSAGTCAGCGGAGCTGCGGGCAGAAAACTCTTCCTGACACATCGCGTGAGAGAGCAGGCACGCACCAGGAGGTTCTGCTCCTTCTGCCCCTCTGGAGMACTCCTGCCCATTTTGGGGGAAGGCTTCTGCCACTGAGCAGCTCTCCTCTCCCTCCAAAGGCAAACCCCACTCCCARCTCAGTTTTATATCTCTTTGCATTCCCACACAAGCCAATGAGGTTTTTTYCCACCTTTGATGGTGAAACCAAGATAAAGCCCACAAAACCTGGATAAATTTCAACTGCTTGGCTAGAAATTCACAAAACGTTGAGAAGTCCTGTCCTGTCCATTGACAGCAGGTGTAAGGCTGTTGGGTTGGTAGCTGCCTCAAACCCCCCAAATTCAGATAGATAATATGAGTWGAATGAAGTAAACAGAGTGTGAGGGACAGACACTCTGCACTTGATGCAGGTATGACTGAGGATCTCCATATGAGATGTCACACAGGAGGAGGCCACTCTGACATGTTAATTRATTTMAACCAGCATCCACACAATGTCTAGKTATGTACTGGGAGAGCAACTAGGCWCTTCTCACTGTTTTCCTGCTCAGTGAGTGGATCATAAAGAGTTTATTCTTTTTCTACACATAATGATGTAGGGGAATAAAAGTTTAAGTATGCGGAGCAAAAAATATTCACTAAACACTTACTACACTGTGTTCTGACATAAACTCCAGCAGTCAAGGAAGAGGAATAAGTATTTTCTTTTTCCAGCTCACACACACAGYTTTGAGATCAGAAAAGATTGTGTTGCCAAATGTCCATAGCATTAGGCATCATATTGGGTGGGAATMGAGCACTTCAGAAATGAATTTTTCAGCCTGGCCTGACAGTCTCCAAAGAATCCCTCACTGGAGGGTTTTTCTATGGTTTCTTTCTGAATCRAGGAGAAAAGAATTTGTCTCTCTCTGCTGCAAGCTGCAATCCCTTCACTACCAACTGATAAATGGCCTCAGATTTTATTAYGTTTTCTTCTTCTTTTGTTCCTATTATCTCTGCCACCTGTGATTTCTCTGCTCTTTGTAGAACCTTMTTTCCTCCAGATTTAATTCCAACTGAGGAAAGTATACACTTATCTTTTCATCACATGAGGCCATTAATCTCTCCTGGAGCAGTAGTTCTTGCTGAAACACAAGCACAGACACAGCCTGGGCAGACAATGCGCTGAGAGGAGAAAGACTCAGGGTGGTTGGTCGACGAGAAGCTGAACTTACCCCTGCAATGAGTGCTCAGAAAGGCAACTATATCCTGGGCTGCATCAAAAGGACTGTGACCAGCAGATCAGGGATGGGATTGTCCCCCTTTACTTCACTCTTGTGACATCCCATGTGAAGCATTGAGTCCAGCTCTGGGGTCATGACAGCTTGAGAAGGACATCATCATGCTGGAGCRGATCCAGAGGAGGGCCACAAAGATGATAAGAGCATCTCTCCTACAGGGACAGGCTGAGAGAGCTGGGGTTGTTCAGCCTGGAAAAGAGAAGGCTCTGGGAATACCTTATAACACCTTCCAGTGCCTTGGAGTGTACTGCAAAACTCCTGGAGAGGGACTTTTTACRAKGGCGTGTAGTGACAGGACAGCAGGTAATGGCTTTACACTGAAAGTGGGCAGATTTGTATCAGATATTAGGAAGGAATTCCTTACTATAGGGTTGGTGAGGCACTGGAACAGATTGCCCAGAGAAGTTGTGGCTGCTCCATCTTTAGAATTGTTCAAGGCCAGCCTGGATGGCTTTTTGTCCAACCTGATCTAGTGGGAAGGGATCCCTGCCCATAGTGAAGGAGTGGGAAGTTATGGTCACTTCCAACCCAAAACATTTCATGATTCTATAAAACCTGCTGTGGTTTAGGCTTGCCAGAATTTCACGCTAACATTCTTCTTTCTATCATCAGAGGGAGCTGCAGATGCTGAGAAGGTGGTTCTGGATTGTCATATATGACAGTATTCAGGGAAAGGGTTTTGCTTTGGTAAACATCCAGGGGCCATTAGGAGTGTAACAATTCAGCACAGGTGCCTGTGCAGGGTTTTCAGGAGGTCAGGAGATGTAGGGTGCAACAGCACCCCTGTCTTAAGCCCTGCTGCAACCAAGTGCTCATGTTTCAATGTCTATCCCATGTCTTTCAGGGCATGCCATGTAGCAGAGTCACCCCTCATTTGTAGGGAACAATAAATAATGAGATACTTTAACTGTCAGCATTTCTTTATTTCTCCCATCACCTCTCTGCTCCCACCAGAGGAAACTCCCATCATGGGGCAGCACTGCAAGTGTCAGGAAGCAGCTGAAGCACACCTTAATTTTAGGTTCCTTTTTACAGGGGAACATACATGTGATCCTGTCAGAAAAATGGAGAAGGTACCTGTCACCTCTGGACCAGCAGCTTCTGAAAACTCATGTTCTTGGACCAAACAAAAATGTGTCAGAGTTTAAAATTCTGATGCTGGGATAAAATCACACTTTTCCGTTATAAAAGCTCTTTTCACTGTTTAAACAATGAATGAATGAAAGAAAAGGAAAATCTCATCATGTTAAGCCTAAGCATTGCTCCTAAGGACTGCTTTCACTTCTTTTCCTTGTTTTTTGAGGTGATGCTTAATTTGTGAGTTCTGAATGTCCTTCTGGACTAGAAAAATAAGAACTTTGTTACATTAGGTGTAAAAAAATCATAAAAAAATGATCATAAAGAAAACTCTGAGTAGAGGGATGATGTTGTGAGTGACTGACAGCTCTCTTCATGTTACATGATTACAGCGCTTGCAAATGGGCTTTCCAAAATTGTGAGACTCTCAGATTTCCAGCAGCATGTTCAGACATGGTATCTCCTCCACTAACAAGGACAACAGAGCTGTCTCTGCTGAATGTTATAAGGAAGCACATTCAGCTGAGAGGTCTTAGCATAATTTGATAAGCTTTTAGATATCCTTGCAATCATTCCTTAACAGCTCCTCACAGTGTGAACGGGATTAGCTTCTGCAGCCCTGCTCAGTAACATCAGATGCTCTGTTCTTTCTGGCATTTGAGGTATGGAAACACCTGATGGCTTTACTGACCAGTGTCCATAAAATGTTCATTATTATTAGATTTGTGGCTTACATGTGACTTGGACTGGCATTTATTGAATATTGTCTGCATTTTCACCATGAAATTTTAATTTACTGTTCTTAATGTGTAAGTCCAGATATACTGCTACACATTTTTAAATGAACAAGAATAGTGCAGTGAAAAAGCTGTATTTTTTTTTCTATTCTTGTATTCACAGCTGTGCATTGAGGCTTTACGCAAAGTTAAATCTTCTGTCTTTTCTTCAGCTACAAAACGTGTTTCCTGCGTGTACATGGTGGATAAAATGCTCTTGCTTGAAAAGAAAGTAGATTTCTCCACACCAGAAGTGGTTTGTTCAAAAATCATGARAACTTCAAGCAGATGTTATGTTTGTTTTGAACAGAGGACAGGAAGAAAGTAGGCATTGACACCACAAGGTGYGACAAGCATTGCAGAGCCACAGTTTTCCTCTAGCAACATGAGATTGCCTTTGTTTATGCCATGCTGGAAGTAGCTCTTAACAGTGGAAACTCCAACAGCTCTCTGCATGGTACAGGAGAATAATTCAAAGCCAAGTGCAAAACAAAAACATTATCTTATTCATCAGCATAATCTTACAGAAGTGATCCTAATGTGTACTTCTGGGAAAGARCAGACTCATTACAAAATCAAGCCAGGAAACTTCCCATAACCAGAAAGCCCTGAACCTCTCAGACCTTTTCATTTTACCACTTCTTCCCCCATTGTGCTCATTAAACATTAAGGAAAAAAAATAACCAAGAATCTAATGAATAGGAGTCTCTCTTTTAGCTGGCCATCTGGTTCAGGTGGATTATGACATCTGTTCAGTGATTTGCACTATACAGCAGTACTTAAATTTATGATCTCAAGCYATTTTCCACTGGACACGAATATATCTGCAGCTGCAATAACATTCTAAGTGTCTGCAGGGTCACTTCTGGGAAGCACCCAGCACATATGAATTCTAACACTGCTAAATGGTAACCAACAAACCAAATCTRTTTACTGGCAGTTAAACTTGCCAAAAGATGTTCACCCTCCACCTCTAGCCTTGAAATGGCACAGTGAGGATGTTAAAGGGAAAGATTTCTGCCTTTGTATCTGCYTTCACATTTGTATTTTCTGCAACACTATCATTGCCCTGCTAGGAGTCCACAAGCCTCTCACTGTTTTTCCCAAGGAGGTGGCAAAAAATGTGCAAAACCATCTTAGCATCTGCTCAATTTTTCCAGCCTAAAAAATCGAAGATGCATCAATTGCAAAATTGCAGCACTGACCCCCATGTGGTCTCCTGTTAACTCAGCAGCTCCTGTCACTGTCAGGGGTTCATTCCATTTGAAAAGGCTCTTTCTCTGTCACGAGYTTTGTGATTAAATGCTCTCTGCTGAAAATGCCAGGTTATTGAGTGGGAAAGTGTGAACAGGAGAGGCTCTTTCTTTGATAAATAAAGCCATTTCTGAACATTTAGGAAAAGAAGTTTCAAGACATTTTGCTTTAAGAGTTTCTAATTTTTCTTCTAGCCCAAACCAGCTTTCAAAGTTCAGGTAGTCCATGCTAAACAGAGGTGAACATGAGCAAAGGTAGAAATAAAAACTTGGACACTTTGAATGTACTGATCTATAACTGATTTTAGATACCCATTTCATCCYGTTTTACAGCCATGTTATAATGCAGCTGCCTGAGCAATTTCTGCTTAGCAAATTTGCAGTGAGTTTCTGAGGTAATACGGTCTCTGCCTTAGTGCTGTTCCCTGGGAGAATTTCCCATAAATCCTCTGTAGGACTGTGCTTGGTGACAAGCACAGCCTTCCCTTTTGGCCAGCCCTGTCAGCACACCTGGGATCACTTTTCCCTTGAWAGCCCAGAAAATGTCACCACTTCTTCCTTARGTATTTGCCCAAAACTTGCTGCAGGGTTAAGAGTTACAAAGTCTTGCTGTGTATGGAGCTCTAACCCAAAAGACAGCAGTTTACAGCTTGTCTGATCACACTTTAATCCA
>CADDXX010000251.1:108694-182198 GCA_902810485.1 Alauda arvensis | reverse complement strand
ACAGCAGTTTACAGCTTGTCTGATCACACTTTAATCCAACAGCAGGCAGCCCTCATAATATTGTGGACGCTTTAAACAGAAATCTCTCCTCTGTCCTATATGAAAACCAGTAATTGTACCCTGGGGACTTGGGAGCAGAACACACTGCACAGAGGAGCTGCAGGCAAATGCTGGGGATGGGGATGCATCCCTGTCTCTGTCTCCCTGAGTATGGGTGACAGACACTGTACCACAGAGTGGCTGGAGCTGACAGGCACCTCTCATCCATCCCTATCTCCAGCAGGGTCAGCTAGACCTGGTTGCCCAGGACCATATCCAGGTGGATTTTGAGAATGTCCAAGGACAGAGASTACTCAACCTCTCCAGACAACCTGTGCTGGTGCCTGGTCAACTTCACAGTAACAGCACTATTTTTAATTTTGTTKCAGTTTTGTGCACATTGCCCCCAGYCATGTGTACCACTGAAAAGATCCTGGCTCACTCTTTTCACTTTCCCATCRGGTGTTTATACACATTGGAAAGATCCCCCCCGAGTTAGGCCCAGCCCATCTCTGCCCCATCCTATACAGGCTCTTATCAWCCTTATTTTGATGCTTTCACCTCTGCCAAATCCTTCAAGAGATGAATGTTGCTGTTGGACTTTGGGCAGTTACCTAGGAATGACTCCGTGTATAACTATTCCATGTTGTACGCAGCACCTCCTGAGGTCATATTCATGACCTGGATGAAAGACCATTGGGGGTTTTTCATCTTCTTCACCTTTCTCTTATTATCATGCTCTAAGGCAACTCTTCTTCATTACACTTAGCAGGGTCTTGTACATGAATGGGAAAAGAACTATTTACATGTAAAATCTGGTATTTCCTTCATTGACTTGTTAGATACATCCCATTTTCAATTGCTCTGAAGCAATGGTTTCAATTTTTTTGARCTAAAATATAAAAGAAAAATTAATGAGTTGAAGTTAGTGTAGAGATCAGGTTGATATTGCTAGAGACACAACCTAAAGGACTGACTAGAAATAATACATACTATTCTTATTTTGAAAAGTATCTTAAAGATCATCTAGTTCCAAACTCCCAGCCATGGGCAGGGACACATTTCACTAGACCAGGATGCTCAGAGCCCTATCCAACCATGCATTAAAACTCCCAGGGGTATGGCATCAACAGCTTCTCTGAGCAACCCATTGTCTCCTACTCACAGTGCAATTCATATTAAAACAAGTTTCAGACTATATTTCCTTCTCAACTTTCCTCACCTTCTAACCTGCTCAGTTCCTCACCAATATATTCACCTCGAGGGAGAAGACAAGTAATTTTTAAGAAGACGTGTGCATAGTCATTAGGATCCAAGGTTTGTGTAAACCAGCTAAAACTTATGAACAACATTACAYACCTGCAAAACATTATTTATTGAAAGGAAATTCAAGGCTTTTGCAGTAGAGTTTTGGCACAACTCCTTTCTAGAGCAATCTATGAAACAGCTCTTCCTCCTTTTCTTTTTGATGATTTCATGATGTGTATTTCATKGACAGAAACTCTGTTTTTAACAATTTCAAGGGATTTATATAAATCCAACATCTCTTCCTTCTTTAAGGTTTATGGAAGTCCAATTATTTTCCCCCACAGAATAAAATCTATCACACTAAATCAGTGTAATACTTGACTTTGTGTACTGTGGCAGTTCATTGTCAGAGCTGTGAAATATTGCRTTTTAAGGACAGCAATCAAGCTCTCTGGATGTCATTTCTGTTGACATTCTGCCCAAGGTCCATTTAAGCTTAAAACTCGACTTTGTGATCTCGCAATATTATAGCACAACACTTAGTACAAATTACTTACCTGAAAGCAGAAAAACTACATTAGTGCAACATGCAGGTGTCTCAGTTATACTCCAGCATATGTGCTTTAACTTTCTGGGCAGAAGTTTTCTAATCCAGTTATCCTTGTAAATTTATTCATAGCAGAATCTACAGTTAATTATTTGCTAAGGTAACTGTGGTCCATTTTTACCATGTTATCACATGTATCTGTTGCACTTTCAAGTCAAGCCCATAAGGAATTAGTATTTCAAATCAGGCTGTATGCAATTAAACAAAATCAATGCTTAGGTAATTGTTATTGTGTTTACATGTAGTAAAACCAGCTCTTCTTTTTCCTTCTTGTAAATCCCAGGGATTTTTGCACTGATTTCCTTATTGTAGATTGAGAAGGTGTAGGTCATTTTCAAATGGCTAAACATAAACCTGTATATTTTCATCACATTAACAACCTCCTGTCTGAGCCTGGTTAAATGAGGCATTTGCCAATTGTGAGATGCTGCATTTCTATCCCACTTTAATTGGAGGCAACTGTTCCAGCTGGAGTGGCTGTTTTACACAGAAGATGAGGACATTGTTAGCAGGATACAGGTTCTTCTGACCATCTGCCATTGTCTCTAATGGCAAGATGCTGGGCTATCTTCAGCATCTTCCTATTGGCTGGGATTTTCAAAGGTGATGAAGAAGATAAAATTTCTGTTTATGTTTCTTTGGATCTGCTCATCAAACACACACAGACTTCTCAGGTAATTTTATCTTTCTTGCAACTCTGCTTAATGACCTAACTATTTTCAATCTATGAAGACTGATTAGAACTTCATTTCCATAGAGGCATGCAAAAATAAAAAACTGTGGAAGCCAATGGTGGTGTTCTGTCATTSACACAGCAATTGGACCTCTCAAATYAGACCACTGGATATTGAACTCTGGTTTTCCATCTCCAGTGCCTGTGCAGCTGTGTTTGCCTGGGACCTTTGTACAAACCTAACAGCCTCAGAAACAYCAGCTCTCACAACTTCAAAAACTGTAGGTCAGAAATCAAAATAATAGGAGATTAATCTAAAAATAGAATTAAAACTACTGGATAACACTGGGCAGCAATCTTATACTCTCTTTTTTGTCAATTTTTCATGAATTTCACTATTTGGACAGTCAATGTGAGTTTCTTGCAAAGAAATTACAGCCCCAGCTTTTGTGATGCTGTTTGACTTCCCCATTTGTTGCTCTCTTCACACTCATTTTCCAAAGGCACCTCATGCCACATTGCCCCAGCTGCCAAGATTCCTGCAGATGTCCTCCACTCCTTTTCCATGCTAGGAATGAATTTCTTATTCTGCATGTGATGGCTGGAGCAGGGTCTCTTCCCATAACTTCCCAAAAACCATTGCACTGGGCTGCAAATGCTTCTGCCATCTGTTGCACTGAAGACTGTAGCCATGCCAGTGCTACTGAGGGGACATTGCAAGTGGCTGCAATAAATGCTCTGAGGCTGATGCTCTTTCTTCTGAGAGAAATGGTCTCCTAACCATTCAATCAGGCTGCCTTTTCAACCATGTCTGAGCAGTGGCAATCGTTTACAAGAATTAATGTAAATTACTTGTGATCTCCAGATAATAAATTTCATATTCCTGAGACACATGAGGAAACACTGACAGTTATCTGTAACCAGAAAAACAGCTCAGCTTTCTTTCAAAGTACAAGCTTACCACAGCCATGTGAAGAGTAAGAGATTCCCCATTTCTTTCAGCCTGTTTCCCAACCACTTCAAAATGACCCTTCTGCAGCCAGAAGGAGCTGCAGGCATCCTCTATCAGACCCACTTGCTGGGCCAACAATGAGAGCCTTGGCAAAAAAGAAAGCCTGTGAAATGGGGGATTATTACCCCTTAATATCATAATCATGAGTCTTGAAAGAATGTACCATTTGCCAGTTTCTTTTGGAAAAAAATCATTCACCCTCTGGGATTTTTATTAGCATATTTAAATCCTTGGCTCCTTCACTGGACATAGAGAGGTGAGTGTGATTAATGTGTTATTGCATGTTTCTTTCTCTTCTTAGCTGTCTCTAAGAACATCAGAATTAAGAATGAGAAATTGCTAAAATGCAAAACATCAAAAGCTGTATACAGCTCCAGTTTCCATTAAGACTCTAAAGGAGTCCAAGGGGACAGCTGAGACTCAACCTCTGACMTGAGATGCAGTATTAATGTTACATTGCTAATGGACTAATCCTGTGCATAGACTAACCAAGAACTTCTATTCTGTCTTTTCTACCAGAGGAACCACTTCACAGTGAAAAAGACAATACTTGCAATGAAATACAGGTATAGAACTCTAAATGATGGGTCTGTAAAACAGAGCTGTGTAGAAGCAGCACTAGGATTGGAGACTTGGCAGCAGGGAGTGAGAAACAAATGAGAAAGAGATCAGTGGAGTTGGGGTAGGGATGCATAAAGATCGTATGTGTCAGCAAAGAACAGAAAGAGACCTCTACCTCTATTTCTATTTTGACTAGCCCAGGGTCTGATTTGTCCAATGACCTTCACCTAAGTGGAGAAGCCAGAATGTTTTTGCACAGTAATTTTCAAAATATGTAGTAATTTGGAAAATATTGTACTCTTAGAAGAATAGATTTTGTGCTGTTAAGGTCAACTCAAATGATATTCCCAAATGACATTCCCATAGAAATATGTTTTCCAACAAAGGCCATTTTACAGGCAGTGGGTATGTAAAGTTGCTAGTGGTTAAAAAAAGTATTGGACTTCAGTCTACTTGCTTCTGAAACTTTGAGAACACTTTGAGAAACCTGGRCCTGAGAGAGGGAACACTGAAGGCTTGTGTCCCTTGCAAAGCTGCATAGCTGTTTTCCATTGCATTTTCAGAGWTTATGGTATCAATTCCTGCAGCTGGCAGATGTGTGAGATACCTGAGAGCTGAAAGCAGTGCATAAGCAGCAGATCAATCACAGCCATCACAAAGGCTTAGTAGAGACCATTGTCTCAGTAAAAGCTGGAAGCAAAAGAAGTTGGTATCACAGCAGAAATAAATGGTGAAAGGGTAAAATGTTGTATTTACCTGTAGAAGCAGTTACTAAAATTTTGTGTGCTGGGTTTTTTTTATAAATCACTGCGCTATTTTCTTTCTAAACAAGAGAAACTTAAAGGCTTGATTATTTTTCAAAGGTATTGAAATTGCAGGTGTGAGCACAATTTCTATCTCTGTGTGTATGTTTTTAACAAAAGCACAATCTCACTGTTTTTGAAAGGAAATACACTGCAATTAGACCCTAAGAGCATTTTTAAATCCTGTGCAGTGAGCTGAAATAATGAACATGTGACTGTAAAAGTCAATCAGTTTTTGTCTTTATCCTACYTAKAACACTTTCTTCTGGAAGGCAAAAAAATAAATAGTAAGTACTTTAAAACTGTATCAGTTTAGTGTAATGTGGAAATGAAAAATTATGTTTTGGAACAATTTATTGATTTAAWTTTTTTTGAGGTGGAGATCATTCAGTTTATGTACAGTACTAAACAACTGGTCTCCATGTGACTATCCCAGAGTATTCTTTCCAGTCCTGGTTAATGATTTCTGGGTATTGACCTTTGAAAGAGACATGAAAAAAATTGTGAATTGTAGCATTTGTATTTAACACTGTATCTGATCTCTGTGTATGTTAGATGTAAAAAAAAAAAAATTAAACAGAAGGAACAAGGCTGATGGACACCTTTTTYCAGAAACAGGGTCTACTTCTAGTCAGTCTTGTCAGAATCCCAGGCTAATTGGACTGGAGGTTGGACCTAATCCAACCTCCCCTGYCGTGGGCAGATACCTAACTAAAACATGCTGCTGTGAGGCAGAGTCTGCTGCCAGGGGAGGATGTCAGGTTTTAAGTTGGTTCAGTTTAGTTTTGAGTGGGAGGAATTGAGAATAGATGAGAATTTCGTCACAGTGGAAGATGATTTCCACGAAAGTGAGTTTGCATAATAAAATTCATTAGTCTAAGGAATTTGCAGAGCAAAAGCAACAGAATTTGTTATGGAGTGAAAAAAACAAACTAAGAAAGTAGAAAATTGTAGACAAAGTCCACTGATTTAAATACAAAGATATGCCAAAGACTGACAACTATTAAAGGAGATTATGTGAAAAGCAAAGAGGCAAGCTGGACCACTGCAAAGGAAGAAAAAAAAAGATAATTAGACCAATAGAATTATCACAGGAGTCATTTGGGGAGTTGAAAATCAAACAGATATTCTGGAAAACTGAAAAGGAGCAATCTTTAAATCAGAGGATAAGGTTAAAAGTGACTTGAAAACTACAGCAAAATAAAGGGAACCAAGAGAGAGATGTGCTAGCTGTATTAAGAGCAAGTATAGATCTACCTCTTCAAAAAGAAAAAKCAAATTAATTTACTCAAAAATGCAAAGATATGGTGTGCTTTCTTGGCATCAAAAGAGTTAACTGCAATCATTGAATTACTAACTTTCATCTAAGATGGTGATAAAGGAAAAAAAAGAAAGAAAAGAAAGAGGAAGYGTTCCTACAAGAGACCTATTCAAGACACCTGATGAAGAGGACTGCAAGAGGGAAAACAACAGACTTACCTTTAAAAAARCAGAAAAAATTGAACCCATGAAATCACATACCCATCAGTTCAACTTCGATCCACGGAAGCATGGATCTAGAGAATAAGATGGAATAAAACCAGCCAGCACAGACCTGTAAATAATGCATCCCACTAAACCAGCCTACTTCTTTTCTTTGACAGAGTAGCCAGCCTTGTGACTTTAGAGGGTTGATATGATTCATTCTGGTTTTAGTGAGGTTCTTACAGCTGCAGTAGACAAATATCCTGCAGATGCAATCATTAAAAGTGGGTGTATGGCAATGTGATGAAGTCCTCATCACAAGAGTTAATAGAAGATTCTCTGTCACTCTTCAAGGGCATTGAAGTGTAGGTGTACAGGGGTCAGAGTCATTAGCAGTTTCARAATTGTGTTTAATAGCCGAGGTGATGGAACAGAGCATGTGAACGTCAGATTTGAGAATGACACCAACCTGAGTGAAGAGAAATCACAAGGAAGAACAGGAATGTAAAGTGGCTCTCTGTGAGATGAAACTCAATAAAGTCAAGTACAAAATGCTAAGTTTAGGCAGAAGGCTCCCATGTATAATGGGAGRTATCTGGCTGAGTGTCAGCACTGCAGGAAGGACCCACATGGAGTTATAGGATGAAATTATTAAAAAAAAAAAAAAGGAAATTTTGTTCAGGCATGTATTTTTAAAAATTAGTAAGATGGGATCACATGTATAACTGTAGAATTGTAAAGTGGAGGTCACTGACTTCTTGGAGTCATACATAGTACATGACATCTGAAGGGTGCTATTTAGTAGAATGATAGGGAAATGAGGGAGTCCAGAAGTGAGCTACAAAAATGTGAAGTGGTTTACACAAGTAATTTATGTGGAAAGTGACAAGTAATATTTTTTCTGTAAAATGGGAATATGAGCAGACTGATAATTGAGAAAACAGGGCACCATGATTTATAAGCTGCTGTAAAGGTAAAGCTATGCTCAGTGTTCTCCTTTCCAGCACAGCAGAAATCTGCTCACTGTTCAAAGACGATTTTGGATAGGTATTGGGAAAAACCTACAAGGAGGATGGTGAGGAATTGGGCACAAGCTAACTAGAGAAGATACAGAAAGTCCTGCTGTGTAGTTTTTAAAGAATGTGTTACTTAAAATATGTGCTTGGGGCTGGCATTTGTAAATTCAATCCTGCCTCAAAGCAGACTGCAGTGAACCCAGGAGCCTTCTGCTGACTGACTTTTCTACAGATGTCCTCCCGTTCTGGTGCTTCCATCAGGTTCCCCCTCCAAACAAACTATTTGCAATGTCTCCATCCCTACTATCTTCTCYAGGCTTCTCATTTCACTGCCTCATATTGCTCCAGGAAACTAAGAAAGATATTTGTGGCTGTCAATTAGAAAAAGGAGAAGGTGTACACTGGCACCCCAGGTCTTGGACATTTTTAGATGCATGCAGTTATCCCCACCATCCCCAARCCTCCAAAGGATGCAGGATCCCTCCATGTAACAGCTGAATTGATACAAGTACTTGAATATTTATGTACATTCAATACCTCAGCTCATCTTTGTTTCTTCAGAGGTACTGGAAGGTACATTAATGATGCAGGTGGCAGGGGGAACTATAAACGACAGGTGTCAGTGGGGAGAGGGGGTGCCAGCCTTTGCCATTCACCATTCCTGAGCCTGCACAAGCTCAGAGACTCCTGCACCTGCAGGCAGGATGCTCTCTGACAGAGCAAAAGGCATTGGAGTCAGGAAGAGTTTACAGGAGAAACCTGAAACTTGTGCAGRAATTATGGCCCCAATACAAAAGTTGCAAGTGCCAGATAACTTGAAGTAAGTTTTTCTGCAGATAGAGAGTTATTTTTTTTCTTAAGTTATATAAACAATTGCAAAAACATATATCCTTGGGTGCTCTAAGGACTAGTCGACAACACAGTTTAATGTGTTTTTAATATCATTATTTCCTTCTGCTATTTATCTCACAGAAACAAAATTTAGAGGAAGACAGGCAGTAAGTATTTTTTACAATTACCCTGTTAGTGTAGTATCTCAGATCTTTGCACTAGAATATCTGTGCATGCGTACATTCATCCCTTCAAAAAAATATTTCTCTTGTGTTGAAAAGAATAGTTCTAAGAAATTCCACAGCAAAATGTTTTAATGCAGTGATATAGTTGTGCTGTGATTCTGTATGCCCTTCTGTGATGGTCTTTTTTTAAGAACAATTCAAACATCTACTGTCTCAGAAATAAAAGCAAAGCCTTAACCATTGCTATAAGCCTAACTCAACCACTATACTCAGTATACCCATAGAAGACAAATTTATGCTTTCCCTTGCATGGTGTTGAGTGGGATCTACCTCTGTTTGCCTTATTTGCAATCATTTAGTCTTTCAAAAARGTCTGCCTGTGCTAAATCACATGCTAAACGATCTTGTGTGTATTACATCATAACTACATTTCCCATCTGTAAACCCATAAAGTGCTCTCAAAACGTTGTCACTGGATATAGCCAACCTTAATGGGACAGGAAGGAAGCAGAGTAAAGGCAGCRTGGCTGTGCACTGCAGTGCTATATTTCTTGGTTTTCCAATATTCTGAGTGTTGCTGAGCTCAGTATTCTGGAAGGACAAGACTTATCTCAGTGACTAACTCAGGATTTATGAAAAAAAAATAATTGCCTCTGAAATGGTGGAAATTAAGTAGTGTAGACCAAAATGAACACTTGCAGGGTCTGCACACTCCGTGATGCACTGCAGCACTTCAGTGACATGGCTAAGCCATTTTGCTTTTTTCTCAGTAAGGTGTGGGGCTCATCTGCAACTGGCTTTGCATTATAGGTTTTACCTGCAGACTGACATGCTGATGTCAGATTAGCTGATGACACAAAGTGGCACACTTGACACAGCTGAAGGATGGCACCGTCCAGAGAGAAGCTGGACAAGCTGGAGAAATGGGTCTGTGTGAATCTCATGAGGTTTAAGAAGAGCATGTGAAAYGTAATCTGCACCTAGGCCAGGGAATCCCCAGTATCAACACAGGCTGGGGGAGGAGCAGAGTGACAGCAACCCTGCTGAGAAGGACTGGAGGGTGCTGGGGSATGAGAGGCTGGGCATGACCCAGCCATGGGCACTCACAGCCCAGAAACCAAATGTGTCCTGGGCTGCATCCAAAGCAGTAGGGCCAGCAGGGCAAGGGACGGGATTCTGCCTCTCTACTCTGCCCTCACAAAACCTCATCCAAAATAGTGCATCCAGCCCTGGGGTACCCAGCAAAAGAAGGACAAATCAGGTTGGACCGAGACCATCAGAGGGATGGAGCTCCTTTCCTATGAAGGAGAAGTTCACATGGGAAACAGATCTCAGAAAACACCCATTCTATTGATGAATTAAAATAATTCATCCCTCTTCCCTGGTGTTCAGAGGAATGTTAGCCAATGGTGGCACTCATGAACTGCCCATCTACCTCATCACCAGCCCGGGATCTCCCACCATTACTGCTTGGTGTCTCAGAGCCACTGGGATCAGACTGCCCCAGGCTTTGTGGAGCAAAGCYCCTCGAGGTTCTTGGTTCTGTCTTATTATTAATGCTGTAGCTGTTTGTTTGCTTTGTTATATATATAAGTAAAAAACCTGTTATTCCTATTCCCACATCTTTTTGCCTGAAAGCCCCTTAATTTCAGATTTATAATAATTTGGAGGGAGGGGGTTTGCATTCTCCATTGCAAGGGGAGGGCTCCAGCTTTTCCCTAGCAGACACCTGTCTTTCAAACCAAGACATTCCCCTTCTCTGAACCTCTGTTTCTCATTGTATATGGACATTTGTGCTGTCAAATTYAACTTGCTGAAACATTTGTAGAGCTAGTTTTTAAGCTCAAGCACATAAGCTGCCCTGCCAGAAGTGGTGCATTTGATGTGAGATGGGATAGTATATGACAGCAGAAGGGCTGAATTCCCAAAATCTTCAGCCAAGGCTCCTTTAGCATGACAAGGCACGTGCACCTTTTGCAAGGAAGGTGCCTGCAAGCATAATTGATTTGTGTTGGTGTCTGCAGCTCTGACAAAAATTGGAGCTGAATATCCGGTTTTCCAGGGGATTTTGGACAATGTAGGACAGTGCTCAACACTGTGAACAGAGAATGGATCTTTTTCAAAAGCTGGTACTAAGAACTCTCTCRGGGTCCCAGCAAGGGTGTAACAAACAGCTTTAGCCATGAGGAATGCTCATGYAAAAACTGATGTTACAGTGATCTCCAAAGTCCCATTTGCTACCACTTCTATAAATGGAAGCTTCTTTCCCTTGGAACAATACCTGAAAAAAAAGTGTGAGCATTTAGAAATAGTATTCACAAAAGAAAAAGTTTCAGTGGTGTAGAAAACACCAAAGCTCTCAAGCTTTACTTGAGTTACAAAACTACAGAGTCTGCTCAAACCCTGACTCCTACTAAAGTTAGGCTACTACCTGGTCTAGTGGGAGGAAACTGCAATGAAATTTATCTTGTGAATTACAAGCAGAGAATACTTGTATTGGAAGCCTAAAACACATGAACAAAAATAAATAAATAAATAAATAAATAGATAATTAATTGAACAATTAAATCCCAGAAGAACTTATCTCAGCAACAAAAAAATTATGCCAAATTCATGGAACCCACTCGGAAAGCCTTCTCACCGTGGTTCAGGTTTTGGGTCTCTGCATTCATCACTCCTCCCAGACATTAGCTACATGAAGCTACATTAGCTACATTCTCTACATTATGCTTTAGTCCCACCCATTTTCTTCTCACCCTGCTTTCTTTTTGGTACTACTTTTCTTACCCAGCTGATTCCTGTCTTTTTCAACACAATAAATCTTCATCCAATTCCAGCATTTCCCTTAACAAAGGGAGTTCCCACTATTGTCTCTACCTCAATTTCTATCTCCTCTCTAAATTTCCCTTGTTGACATTTTCTATCAGTTTCTCCAGTACAGGTGATCCTACACTTCTCTGCCCTTCCATCCATGATAGGATCTAATGCTCACCTTTTTGCACTTACTTCCATTTTCTTCTAAGTTAGCTTCAGGTGTCAAGGTGTGTGCTTGTGATAACTCATAACTAAATAGTCTTTAGTGTAGCAATGTTCTTCAATGCATTAAGCAATAATCGAGTGCACAAAATTCTGTGAGTAGAACAAAAAAATGAATACTTTTCTTCCTTTTTCTGTGAGAAGAAAACAAACAATTAAGTGGAGCTGTCTCCCTGAATGTCCAAAAATATTCAACTTCATGACTACATGTAGTGAGAGCAACTTCCCAACCACAGTTCCTTTCAGGATATTTTGGCTTGTGCCTACCCCCATGGAAGAGCTTGGTGGAATTCCACCCACTGGAGAGGGAGCTTGAAGCACTGACACACCAGAGCGTGGGAGGTTCCCAGGGGTAACGTGCCATTTGCTGGGATGCAAGTGCACCACATGTTACAGAATCTTGCTTTCTCCATTTCAGTAGCTTTRCTCTTTCACTTGGTGCTTTTAATGATATTTGAATGTGTGCATTTTCCAGGTTGAAAATATATTGCTAATAGAGCAATTATTTGCATAATAATACCAACAAAAACAGCAGTACTTGTGTGGAAATCAGAAATGTTCCTGTAGCTTTGAGCACATTGAACWGTTGGTTTCCTTACCTGTTGCTGAYCAGCTGTGTGACACCTTGAAAGGAGGAAAGAGCATGTAGGTTTTCTTGCTGGTGATGCTCACTGTGCCTACTACAGTGTGTGGTAGTCCTTTCAGAAAAAAGGGGCTGCAGAGAGACCATGAGCACAGACAGGGGAAGGCTTGATTACGGTCACAAAAGATGTACTGGATCATGTGGATAAATTCTACCTGCCCACAGAGAGGTGAAAGTTACCACACCCAGCCACACTACTGGCAAGTGAGGTGATTAGACAAGGCTGATTGCCTTGACTCCTCTGTAGTCAACAGAGAGAAAAATATCTCCAGAATGGGTTTTGTTCCATCCTGAGGTGGGTGGATAGGAAAGGAAGAATGACTCATCTTCTGGGTTTGCACCTCTGGAGGAAGCTTAGTGATGAGTTAYCACAAGGTCCAACCTTGAGAATTGCATGAGACAAGTCACACTTAGAGTACCTGTGGCAAACCAGGTCCTTACCGAAGGAGCTGGGGCCCTGCAACCATTGTATTCAGAAAATTCAGAAAATTTGGTGAGCAGCCATATTTGAAGACAAAGATCCTGACTCCTTCTGTATTCAGCATCCCTATCTGGGGTTCGTGCCAGAAGGAGATGCTGGAGGTGAGCTTCTTCAAAAWAATKGTCYCCCAAACCAACTTCTGGGTTAGYTGAGAGAAATCTAGCAGTCTATTASCTACTAGGCARTCTGTAGCYCATTTTTTCTTAAACACTCTGTTGTCTTAGTATTTATTTCTRAGGATAACTGGTTAATRGCTRTTCAGCATGAAAGACAAGGACAAGAAAAAGGAAARTAAATCAAACACACAAATATACAGAAACCTGAAAAGGCTGATTGATGGGYCACTTAGTGAACCACTCAAGTACAACCTTGAAGAGTCAGATATTCAGACTCAACTTTGTAAAGGCAAGAAGAAAGCAAACAGGATTACTAAGTGCCTTGTGGTTATAAGTTAAGGGGAGATGTGTGTTTTAAACTTATTACATGAGATTTAGGGGAAGAATCAAAAGGACTCATCAAGATGAACATGGAAGGGACAAGTGTGGGGGGGAAAAGGGTCATGGGACTAACCAAAGGAAAATCATGTGTTATTAGGTGCTGGTCAGTATATGCTCACCTGGACAGGCTTTGTGCCTGAGCAGWGCAGTCTCTCCCATTTCCTTATTAAACTTGGTCCATATCTATCTGCTTTGAGTGTGCCCTCTTCCATGTGTACAGTCTGCCAGCAAGCTTCAAGCCAATGAGTAGGACAGGGCTGTGGCTGGGTGCTGGAGGGACCACAAGTCTAGGGTTGAGAATTTAACCCATTTTTTAAGGAATATGCAGGACACATATTCCCTTGAAAACTGAGATACTTTGGAGAGGGACTAGAAAGAATATCTCCTTCTACACACAGSGCTTAAATCACTGACAGAATAAATAATTGCCCCAGATGAGTCCTCCCTCTTGTTGTTCCAGTTTGCCCATGGTGGATCTATAAGCAGTAACAAGGGTTG
This sequence comes from Alauda arvensis, assembly GCA_902810485.1. Lineage (NCBI taxonomy): Eukaryota > Metazoa > Chordata > Aves > Passeriformes > Alaudidae > Alauda > Alauda arvensis. The sequence goes on along the minus strand of CADDXX010000251.1, from coordinate 168,604 downwards.
ATATGAACGACTCCAAGGCATGAAATTCAAGTTTTTAATTTCAATTTCAAAACTTTGGCAAAGCTTTCACATAAAAGGAGATTTATTTATTTTTATTAATCAGATATTCAGTTAAGCTGTTTTGATTTTCTCTGTAGTCAGCAGGACTCTGCTCAATTAGTACTACAGACAACCTAATCTATGACAATAATAAAACACCAGAGGAGATTACTATTAGTTTTTGAATAATGCAAGGAACAAATAGTTGCTGCTTAATTTTCCATTTGGTTCCACACGAGTTACCACAGGCCTTAAAAAACTGACAGAAATACTCACCAGAGTCAAGTGAAGCTCATGACTTTTGGGAGCGTATTGTGTTTTTCCTGTCAGTGTATTTCTCTCATTTACCAGACTGACTCTGGACTACAGTTAATATTATTGATGTCATCTTCTAATAGGTTCTGTAACTGTATTTTTCTGTATTCATTTTTTCCTCAGCCATAGCAGAGGCACTTTCAATAGTCCATATTCTCAGAAAAAGGACTGTTTTGTCTCTAAAAGCCAGTTTTRCTCTCTGATTTCAAGTGAGGGAGTCACTACCTGGGAGGTGTTTTTTGAAACACTGTTTCCCAGGTGATTTCTCTGTCCTTGATCTATCCAAGACCCTCTGGATTATAAGGCATTTTTACCYCCATAAAAYTTCAGATCCAATGCACTCTTTCCATTTCTATACTTTAYCATTATCCAACATGTTAATCTTATAGTTTCAATAACATTGAATAACATTTGAAGAAAAAGATAAAAACACCTAAGTGAGGAACATAGAGAACACCACTTTCTCTTGACATATATTTTATGTATATAGTTTTTGGCTTATAATCTTGTCTTGATGCAAGGCAACTGAATAAAAAACCCACTAAATTGTTATTTTAAATACCATTGTCTAAATACCTGGAGCTCGCATCTGAAAAAGAATAAAGAAAGAACATTAAAATATATTTCCCAGAGAACAGAGCTACAATTACAGCTATTCTCTTCTTTTCTTCTCGAGTCAATAATTTTATTTATCTCTTTCATGACTAGATTGAGCAAGGAAATAAATTATATTCCTCTGATGCATCTAGTAGATTTATTTTAAGAGATATATTGGATTGGGGTCTATAATAAATATTGGAGTTGAAATCACATAGCAGAACTAATAGTTCAGRTTGGAAGGGACATTTGGGGATCATTTAGTCCAACTCTCTACTTGAAGCAGAGCTCATTTCAAAGTTGCATCAGACTGTTTGGAACCTTTGTATGACTTTTGAATTTCTGCAGATGGAGACCCCACAGCCTTCTGGGCAGCCCAGACTTGGGTTTCACTGCCCTCACAGGGGATGTATTTTTCTTACATTTGTTTGTGATTTCCTTTGCTTCAACCTGAGACCATTGCCTGCTGCCTTCCTGCTGTGCATTCTGAGAAAAGCCTGGTTCTTTTTTCTTCAAAATCTCCATGTTGGTAGTGGATGACAGGAGTTGGCTGCCCCTAAGCCTTCTCTTTTCAAGGCTAAACACACATAACTCCCCCAGCACTGAAATTATTCAGTGCCTGCAGCTCCTGGAGGTGGTGCAAAGGGCTGGAGGTGCAAAAAGAAAAAACACTTCTGCTGTAATAGTGCTGGTTATCTTACAATCCTAAATGCAAGGGTTTGCTCCCTTAGCTACATATCCTGCTAGGGGTTTGCAAGCAATTTCAGAAAATACCAAGTCACACATTGGTTTGAGAAATAAAAAGTTACCATCATAACCAAAACAGTGCTAACTCTCTTCTTCCTATGAGTTTTCTTCCTTCTTCCTTTTTATTTCAGCCTTCCATTCTGATTTTATAATTTATGCAAATTATACCCAGGAGAACGGTTGTAATTTCTGCAATGCCCCAAAGTCWGTAGTTTGAGGAATTCTTACTTTACAGATGAGGAACACCCAGTTCCCAGCAAAGCTCTTTGCAGATGTACATCTCTTGTAATATATTTTGTTAATAAGGAACAACATCTCTCATCTACTTGCCATTCTATAAAGACATTAGTAGACATACAAAAACAATAATAGGTAGGGAACAATTAAAAAGCTTTATCCCCAAATAAAAAACTCCTGCTGCAGAACTATCATTTAATTTCGAATAGTGACTGTGCAGAGCTGAGCTAGACCATGTTTGTTGGTAGCAGTAATTTCTTCTATTAGATCATTTAGTACATTTATAATCTGCAATATTGTTTTTTAACCTGGTTCTCACACAGACTGGCACACAGTGTCCAGCACATCTGTCACTTTAAATGAGACAAAATGCTCTGCTTTCAAAAGAGAGCCTGTCATTTTCCTAAACTCACCTCATCTCATAGGAGGACAAATGGAGCACAGAATAGTTGAGGTTGTACGGGACCTCTTTGAATATCATGTAGTCCAACATCCATGCTGATGCAGGRTCAGCTAGAGGATTGTATCCTATCAGAGTCTGAATAGCTCCAGGGATGGACACTCAACAAGCTTTCTGGGCAACCTGTTCCAGTGTTTGGTAATYGGTAATAATTATTTTCCTTAGGTTAAGTGTGGGCCTGATATTTCTAAATCTAAAAGATTTTAGCCTGCTAACTCATTCCCAAGGGAAAAATTCTCTGGAAAGCTTCTTCTCAAAATAAGCTTCCCAAAACAACTATCTTTCTCAAAACAATTTCCACCAGGTGGTATTTTGCTATTTCTCCAGTTTAACCAATGGGATTTGGGAGGTGTTGTTCCTATTCACCAGTCATGTTAACTGTGTATTGGAACACCTTATAAAAACAGAGTGAAATTAAAGAATAAAGCCTTCTTGCTTTTTTTACCTTCTGAGAATTCGAGTATTTTGTCTTTTATTCTATGTCCRACAGTGACAGATAAGATAAAATTTCATGGGCTTAAATTTGCTCCTACTTCCTCTCATCCTGCCAGTGGCAACCACCAAGAAACCTCTCATCATTCCTTCGCTTCTCAGGCTGAACAATTCCAGATCCACAGTGATGAAAAGTCCTCCAGTCCCCCCAGCTGTTTTCACTTTTTCCTGGATTCAGTCTGGTATTTTCCTGTCTCCCAGGTGCTGGGGAGCTCTGACCTGGACCCAGTATTTCAGATGTGCCTCAGCAGAGCTGAGAAGAAAGGAAGGATCACMTCCCTCAACCTGCTGGTAATGTTCTACCTGCTGCACCCCAGGTTGCTGATGATCATGTGTGGCATGAGGGTGCATTTCTGGCTCATAGTCAGCTTGGTGAGCCCTAGAAATCCCCAGGTTCTTTTCTGTAGAGCTGATTTCTGGTCAGACAGACCTCTGACTGTTCTGCTTCATGGGATTATCTTCCACATGCTACAAGAGTTTGGATTTCCCTTTGCTGAGTTTCATGAGGTTCCTGTCAGTCCATWTCTCCAGCCTGTTSAGGTCCCTCTGGATGGCAATGCAACCCTCTGGTGGATCAGCCGCTTTCCCCAGTATTTTTATTTCCTTTGTTCTCCCTGTGTTATCTTCGATTGTCTTTATAAGTTCCCATTCCTGATAGATTTCAAACTTGAACTGTAACTCAGGAATTTAACTGGTCTGACTATTATTCAAAAGGTTACATTCTGTCCAAGTGTTTTTAACCAGGCTGTGCTCCATCAGATGCTCTGCCTCTGTTTTGTTGAGCTTTTACCCCTGCACCTCCCAGTGCATCTCATAGGGGGTTACATTTTGTCGCTGCCCACATTGCGCTGGTGCTGCGACAAGCTGGGGACTCCCCTGGGCTCTGGCACTTCGGACAGTCACCTATGGCCAACRTCGGAAAAAGGAACGAGACGGGTTCTTGTCCAGAAGATCCAAGAGTCCATTTATTAACAAGGACAAAAATTATATACCCAAGCCTAGCAGAAACATAAACTTGCAGCAACCCTTGGATACAACGCAGGGACAAGAACCCTAACAAGAGTGGGATGGCAGGTTTTATAGGGTACATCCAGGGCGGAGTTTAGKGTCAGGGTYCAATTACAAGAGGAGCAGGGACTGCAAAAGGGTGGGCTAACTAAGGAAAGGGAACTTAGGRGTCCMAAYTGACAGGACTGCACCCCACATCTCCGCCTCTTGGGGTGGAGGCCGTCTGCCACAACCTTTCTGATTTTACCCAGACCCATTTGAGAGAGGTTCTTTTCCCTAATTAATGAACCAGGACAAAGCTACCAAGCACTCCATAATGAAGTTATTCAGAATTTACAGTTWAAAGCAGTACTGCAAATTTTTTCTCTCCTAAATACCCGCAGCTAGCGATTTGTGGGTAATAAAGCAGTCTTGGATTCATCATGAACAGAATAAGGTCACAGTTCTAATACTGTGCTTTTAAATAGTTTCAGGCAAGATTTCCTCCCCCTGAGTGCTTTTCTGTATAGCAACTTGCTTTGATCCTTTTACCTCTACCTCCAGCATATGCCAAGGTGCAAATACTTAACATCACAAATAACTACCAAGTGGCAGCATTTAATGTCGAGTTTATAAATCAGTCCAAGAAACTTATTGTTACAAAAGCAATTTTTCTTCATTAACTGAGCTGTTGACATTGARTAACCACCACACTGTTTACTTGGYTGCTCTAATTAGTTCCTTGGAAGCATTTACCTTTYTCTACTGACTAGATGGGAAACCTAGGATCAGAACAGTTAGTAATTTGAATCACACATTTAATCAGACACAGAAGTTCCTTTGAGTGATGGTAAGAACACTTKGTCTATTCAGGCCCTCTGACTTTAATAGAAAGTAAAGATCTATGACATTCTGGAACTGCATTATTTTACAGGCACAGAGAAAAACAACTGAACAAAACCTGCTAGTTAAACAAACAAGCAATGTAACTCTGACTGATTATCTGCTTAAGTACTGAATTTTACATAATTCCTGCATAATCCACCCTTGTGGAAGCAGYACTTCTTGTTCCAATATTTAGGTGCATATGAATCTGTAAGAGATGTGTAAGTTATTACCAGGTTACTACTTCTGTCTTCATGCCTCTGCATCATTTAGATGTAGGCATGGTAATGCAGTTCTCTTCTRGGAAGAAAACAGGAAAATATATTTTAAAATGCTAATTTTTAATAAATAAAGGTGGAACTCTAATATTTTGGAAATACACAAGTGGAATCCGGTCATCAGATATTTCTTTTGAAATAGTCACAGATGGGTTGTTTTCTAAATGAATGGGGTAGTAAAGCTATAACTGTGGTAAGTGAATTTTACTTGCAATTCTATGTCACATCTTTTGATATTTCCTGTTCTTCTAAAACTTTAAACAGCTGAACTTCCTTGAATAATTCGTCCTAGGACTTGTCTATGTGCAAGCTGAACAGCACATAGAGCAGGTATAGGCATTAAATAGAAGCTCACTGGCAAAAATATTTCTACTGTCAGGACATATTTTGTTCTTTATTCTAAACAGAAGATTTTAAAAAAAGGTTTGTTTTGGGGGGTTGTTTGGATGAAGGAAAAACTTTAAGCTCTTTAAATGTAATTTTACCTTTCTGATGGTACTTCAAAAAAGTCGCAGCTAAGGAGGATTTTTTCTCTTCATTTCCATTACTGTTTGTCAGGCAACACCAACCCTGTTGCTGATGGTTATCAGTTTATGGTCCAAATTTTTCTGGACAAGAAATTGCGGGTTTTAACCTCTATACTCTGGAGTGTCTTCACTCTCCTTTTCCTGGGTAATGGCAAAGGTGTAGAGCTCGCTTGTATTTTGGAGAGAGAACAAAAGAAATCATGGTTTCGTGTAGAACACTTGTAACAAAACAGTTGCCACTTTTTCTCCAGCTTCCAGTTCTTCAGTTGAAAGCAGAACCACTCTTTAWCACCTCTTGCTGAAGTGGTGCCAGTTGAATTTCCAGGGAGACCTTGGGGTTTTTTACCTCTTTTTAGAGAGTAGTAATGAATAAACTTGAGAATATTGCTTTAGTCAGCTTTTCTATTTACTTTCCCCRAACACATTTCCTAACAAGATGCTAAGAGATTTGGCCTTTCATATGCTGTCATTCCTGCAGGAGTTAGTCTGCAAGAACATTTACCTGAATTTGTGTACACAGMAATTATTTCAAATTGTAAAGATAAGACAGATTTGTTAGAGGGAGGCCAAAAATKGTATTAAAATGAAAAGAACAAGCTAATGAATCTGTGTGGGCTCTTTATTGACAGTTTTATGCTTTCTGGCAAGAACCATGGAGAGAAAAATAATACCTTGCACTGCAGTAATGTTTTCTGTCTTAGCACCAAGAGAAAGTTTTACAAACTTTGAACAGCAGAAATGCTCAAATCTTCTGGCTTTGGGTAACCCAAGAGGATACAAATTTTCTTTYATAGAGCTAGGGATTTGTCTCTGTTGGGAGCACTGACTCCAGGTCACAGAGCTCTTCTGGTTGCAAGAGGTCATAGTGATATGTCTGTAGCACATGGCTGACCACACTGTCCATGAGCTGTTCTTCCCACCAGAGCCAAGAGAGACACTTGGATGACCTTGGGGCTGCTCTTCCTGCTGTTGTATTGCTTCCAGGAAGGAAATGATAAAGTTACTGCAGAACGTGCATGGCCACTAACAGATAAATCAAGGGCAAATGCAAACTGACAGGATACCCAGCAGCTTCTGTTGGGTGRGCAAGGGGTGGTCATTCCATTGTCTCTGAAACCACAGAGGACATCAGAGCTGCCACCTTTTTGGGAACAGATATTCATATCTAGTTTGATTTGCTTTCTTCAAACCAAAAGAAATCTTGTTTGATTTCTGCAATGGGTATTTGGTACAGATACTCCCTTCCTGTTGCTTGGGTCAGTTCATGGGGTATTTTTTTTTTTTTTGGTGCCTGCCATTTCCATCCACTTCACGAGGCCAAAACACATGCCATGGTCCCTTGAGAAACCAGATGGGAAGCTGTCTACTAGAAAGGAGCATAAAAGACATATCAAATAAAGTACTTAGGGCAGTTCACAGTAGGGGAGAGACATATCCAGAATAACAATGACTCAGAGAGTTTTATAGGCAGCAGGGAAATGGTGCATCAAGGGAGGAAAATGTTTACAATTATAAATGATTAATAAGCATGCCAAATTTCTACCTCATAATTTTGATCAACTCCTCTAAAGCCAGCTTCCCCTCTAACATGTTCTCTGCAGTACATAACAAGCCAAGTTTGTTCCTCTGCAGCCAAAGCAATAGAAAGTTTCTGCATGTCTCCCCAGTAGCTTGTTTTTTTGTCTCAAGAGAAATAAGTTCAGAGCCTGCTGCTTGGTTACTATTTTCCACACACGTGTCACTCCTGAAAGCTCARCAGGTTTTCCTTTCCATGGGTTCTCTGCCAGCACTCAAAGCTTGGTATCCCTGATGGCAGAGGAAAAAACAGGCCATGCTCAGCAGCTTCTGGAGCTCCCCAAAACTGTCCAAGGTAATTTTGGGTCACCTGAGGAACACCGAAGGGTCCTCAGTTTTATGAAACTGGAGAAACCACCCAGCAGGTGAGGAGCCTCAACACCTCTGCTCCTTGGGGAAGATCCAAAGCTTTAGGGATCCCCAGAGAGGACCTGCTTGAGCCAGAGTCAAAAAGTCAGTGTTGGAGTCCTCTTCARCCTCTTCTGCTGGAAGACAAACAAGTGCCAAAAACTGTGAGGAGGTGCAGCTGGATGTGCTGCCTGTGTCCTGAAAGGTGTGAGGCTGCATCAGTTCCTTATCTGTTTATAACTGTACGGATTAGTTGTCAGGATCTATCCCATAAAGTGGAATTCCTTCCCTATTTGAATGGGATCCCAGACATTTGTGTGCAGTGTAAGTGTGGGTGTCCTCTGTTTTTTGTCCTCTGAAGATAGGTTGGCAGACAGATAAACAGATACATGCAGTCCCAGTTTATATTGGTATAATGTATAAGGAATGTTAAACAGCCTTTACTCCTGATATACTCAAGTTCTTTCCTGATTAAAGAGCACCAAGTTTATATTTCTCTCTGCAAGAGAGAAATAAAATTGCAAGGCAATAATTAGCTAATCTGTAATCTAATCTTTTCTGGAACATCCCATAAAATTTTTCCTGTAAATTTCCACCCAGTTACAAATTTACTAATGCCATAATTTTCACAGAAGAAGGAGAGACCATGTATTTTCATTATGTATTAGTGGAAGACAAATATTACACCAAACAATTGAATTTATAACTTTATAGGAAAAAAAAAGGTTTTTTGAAAAATAAAGTTTCACTCAGATGACTGATCTGAATTCAAGCATATTTCAATAAACATAAAGAAGTTAATAGTGCAGGTGATAGACATCACTGTCTATTGCAAAATTGTTCTAAATAAATGCAGTTCATCATTTTCAGYGATTGAATTAATGACTTGCAATAAAAGGGTTGATGAATTCATATGACATCTTGGAGAACATAACAGAACAATCAGGCTTGGGCCTGACCCTTCATCCGTCATCTGTGAGCTTCCTATACCATTTTGTGATGGGATATGCCCCACCTAGTTCTGAACACACTTGTTGCTGCTTTGTGAGAAGGTAATTCAGCTGAAGTTTCATTCATATATTTGCAAAAGGAGCGTAATAGCTTCAGATTGCCCTCCTGCTTATTTGTCCCAAAAAGGCAAACTGAGGCGCAAGGAACAAGCACTCACTTGTTGGGTGGCATAATACCCAGCTATAATAAAAAAGCCCCAATACTTTTGCCACTGAAGAAAACCCAAGGCTAAGAGCTGGGTGAATTTGATACAAATTAGGCCTCTTTTAGGGTAGTGAGCAGAGGTCTCCAGAGCTTCTGTGGCTCTGATTGTCTTTCCTGTTGCACCCTTTCTGTCTGGTGCTTGGATGAAACAATACTGGTCCTGGATATGTTAGTAACCGTCACACTGGACAGCAATTGCTCCTGGAGAGGAATAAAATCCAGATGTTATTTTTTTGGCTTCCCCAGTGTAATAGGGTCCAAATCCTGGGATTTCATTACAAATTTTATCTTTCTTAAACACAGTATTTTTTCAAAACTCTTTTATGAGAGGAAGCAATAATTAAAACAAAACAAAACAAAAAAACCAACCAAACAAACAAAACCCAAAAAAACAAAACCAAAACAAAAAACCCCACCTGATTCCAAACCTTACAAGTGGTTCAAAAGACACTGATGATATTTGCTAAAATAGCACRTAAACCTGCCTCAATTTCAACAAGCAAGACTAGAACAAATGAGGAGGATAACAGGTTCTGCAGTCCCTTCTTCCCTTGAAAACCTCCCCTCCTGGGAATACCCAGTTCGATTCACAGCACATTGACTCAGGAATTCCTTCTCTGAAKTCAAAGGCTTTTTATGCTGTTTACTGCACTGTGAGTTTCTCAGCTGAATCTTTTAATCTCGCCCACAAAGATGTTTAAAATGGAGTGAGATTTCTAATACAGCAGAGGTTATTTCTGTGTCCTTGGCTAAGCAGCAAAACATCATCCCCTGCTGCTGTGCCGTGCCACTCTGCAGGCTGACTGAGAGTCCCTGCCACAGGAGGGGATGCACTTCACTAGCTGTTTACAATACACAGTGTTTTGTCCAGAGGTTTAAGAAAATGTATTGTATAAAATTTTTACGAATACCATTCCTTATATCTTGGGGCTTGCTGCATGTTGATAATGAACTCTGCCTATGGCCAGGTGTGGACATGAAARCACATCAGGAGCTGGCACTGTAAGCCTCTAAAGGAAATCTGGATTTGAATATAAACACCATGCCTAATTTGTCTGCAAATGATTTATAGGTTTTTAGTGAGCACATTCCAAGCAACTAGAATTTTTTTTTACTTCCTGTTGTGCAGAAGTGAGAAACATCACTTGTAGCTGGAATATGGGAAAAAGGTACTTATGGATGTATTTCATGCTGAAATACACTGTACACATGACTCTTAGTCATGTTCTTTGATTATCCTGAATTTTCTCCTTGTCCATCCTCTCTCCTCTACTTCCATATCATCTTCCTGCAAGATCCCTTGGGATGCAAGATGTAGCTCTTTCTGTTTTAGCTCCCTCAGTAACACATCAAGTACTCCAAAAATATTAAAAACTGCAAACCTCAGTGTTCTGGTTTTGGTCGGGATAAAATTAATTTTTTTCCTTGTATATGATGTTGATATCACACTGTTGGAGTTGTTGCTGAGCAGTGCTGACACTAAATCAAGGATATTTTCAGCTTCTCATAATTCTAGAGACGAGGCTGAGGAGGGGGGATCAAGAAGCTGAGAAGGGACACAGCCAGGACAGCTGACCCAAACTGGCCAAAGAGACATTCCATGCCATATAACACCATGATGAACAATAAAATTAGTGGGAGCTGGCTAAGGGGTACCAGACCACTGCCTGGGAGTGACTGGGTATAAGTCTGTAGGTGGGGAGCAACTGCATTGCTCATTATATGGTTTGTGCATTCTTTTATCATGATTTTTATTATTTTACCCAGCTTTTTTGTCCTATGCAACTGCCTATATCTCACTGGTAAAAATAAGTGGGAGAAACAGATTCTGTCTTTCATAGTCACCCTGACCATTAAAATTTGTAAAGGGGAAATATCTGAGAATAAGATCATAGACTCAGCAACACAGGTTATAGTCTCATCTCTTTAAAAGAATTAATGAATGATTCATCAGACTTTTGTTTCAGATATTTGTAGACCTTCAATAAAAGCAAGTAGATATATAATAGAGCTGCCTGTAACAACATTAATCTTTCATTAATTTGATTTCTCCGTGGATATTATATTTTTACAATGCATTACAGTGYGGCACGAGTAATTAGTCTTCCTTCACTTTAGAAGTTCTAATATTTCAGGTACAATTCTGCACTGAAGAATTAAACAAAAACAATTATAAACTGAAAATAAGTATTTGAAGCAATTCCCCAACAAAAATGACTGGTGACTCTTTTCCTCTTTACAGCTGCAATTGGTGCTAATAATGAGGGCTGTGGTCAAGCATGGTCTGTGCTCCCATTCCAGGTGTCAAAGCTCATCACTTGAGGCTTCATCTGAGCAAAGCTTCTGCAGAGCATTCCAGCTGCCCCAGCAGTTCTGTTCTAGCCCTCATCTGAGCTTTCTTGAGAGAAGGTCCCTTGGTTCTACAGCTCCTTCACTCCACCTGCYTCAGTTCAATCATGAACTTATACAACAGAGGTTGCCCATCAGAACAGTTCTCTTCCAGTTATATCAATTTTGGGAGACAATTGGATATAGGAGTAAAACTATCACGATTTTATGATGCTAAGACTGAGGAAAGATGCAAATGCTGCAATAGTTGCAAACTATTGACTGAGGTTTTGTTTTGGTTTGTTTGTTGTCAAAATTTCTTTTGTCTAGAATGTCACACATTCCTTCTCCATCAAGTTGTGGGTGTCACCTCTATCACTCCTGGAAGCATGAAAACCTCAGCATTCTGGCTGCTCTTGGATCTCCTTCAGAAGCTTCTTGAGTGAGCTGACATGTCCCTTTCACCTTGCACATTTGGCCTGTACCATTTCTCTAAATGGATTCTAGAGGAACAGACAGGCATTCAATGGGCAAGGATGGCAGCTGCAGGTGACAACAGCTTCGTGCCCTTTATCTTTTCCTGTCCATTGTGTCCCATGTGTTGYTCTTGCTTTGACACAATGGCAAGGACCCCAGCACACAACGGGCCACAGCTGTGTGCCAGCTGAAACCAAAGGTGGAACTGAGTGAGTACTCACACTGAATTGCTTCTGAACCAGAAGAGCAGTGCTCCAACAGAAGTGTAGTGGGAGAATAGAATAGAATAGAATAGAATAGAATAGAATAGAATAGAATAGAATAGAATAGAATAGAATAGAATAGAATAGAATAGAATAGAATAGAAGTTTTCAGCTGAAAGGGACCTACAACAATCATTTATTCCAACTGTCTGAGCACTTATGTGCTGACCAAAAGTTAAAGCCTGTTATTCAGGGCATTGTCTAGATGCCTCCTAAACACTGACAGACTTGGGATAATAACCACCACTGTTGGAAGCCTATTCCAGTGTTTGACCAAMTTCTTTGTAAAGAAATGCTTCCTGATGTTGAGTCTAAACCTCTCCTGGAGCAGCTTTGAACCAGTCCCACGTGTCAAATCCCTGGACACCAGGGAGAAGAGATTAGCACCTCCCTCTCCCCCCCCATCCTCAGGAAGCTATAGAGAGCAATGAGGTTGTCCCTCAGCTTTAATTTTTTATCTTTCTCATCACTTTTCTTTTCACTATTTTTCCACTGCATTAGTTAYAGTGGGAGAAGATATTCTGCTATTCTCAGTCCAAGGCATTTTTCCTTTCACATGTATGTTTGGTCAATGTATAAAAGATTTCAAAGTGTTATTTACACTTACCTGCCAAAACAAAATGACTTCAACTAATATGATGGCAGAAGCTCATGTTGCTTGGGTTTTYTACCACAAAAGAAGGCATCTTGTGTGGTACTGCTACACTGATGTATCATTTTATAAAACTGAATTTTATGTTCTCACAAAATACTTATGTGCTGTGTGTGTTTTCAGCCAACTCTGTTAGCTGTCTCCCAGTATGGTAGCAAGACTCTTACCTCATTTGCTGCAGCCTAAACATACAAAATGAGTGCTTGAAAACGAAGTTCTGTTTGGTATTAGACCATCAAACCCTTCAGCCTCCCAGAAAGAGGGCAGAACAACTGGGGTGCTCTTTAGGGGCCCTTATTAATTGCTGGTATGCACAGATCCAAGAGTAGCTGGACARTCCCCAAAGTACATGTTGAATATAGGAATAAATGTGGGTATGCCTTAGTGCCCTTGTCCCCACCTTTGGCTACTGTACCCCAAATACCCACCACAACCCTGGCTGCACCTGTCCCATCTCATCTGTTTCTGGCTTTGAGCTGTCCTCACCCTTCCTCCATCCTTCTCATCTCTGTGCTCACTGTTGACTTGTTTGAGTGTTTGTGCTTCAAACCAGACTTTGCTGTCCTCAGGCTGCTGCTGGGAAGGTTTTGTGGSAGGTACAGTGTGACAATAGTATTTTCTTAGCAACACTCACACCACACTTCCACTGCTGYGTTCAAAAGCCTATGCCTTGACCCATTTCAGCCTGGCTCTTCTCAGCACATTGGGCAAGTGTGGTCCACAGAWGTCTTAGGAATGGCCTGAATTGCTGAAGCTGTGTTGGCAGCTACCCAAAATAGTTCCGTGCCTTGGAAGTACTTGTGTAAGGTCGCTGACCGCTGTTCCTCAATGCTTGCTCCTCAGTAGAATACATTGTTGAGTAATTATGGTTGTCATCTTCCTATTCTAGTATTTAAAYCTGGGTGAAGTGGCAGCATTACCCAAACATGGAAACACATCCTGAGAGATTTCCTCTTACAGTTCTGATTCAGGTGATCCAAACACTTTGGAGTTGGATCCAAACTATCAATTTTTCTCCTCCAAACTGCAAGAATGCACTTTAATTCAGCTTCCTGTGATAGTAAAAATACCCTAGTTATTGAAACAAACTAAGTTTTAGGATACTATTCTATATTCAAATTCTAATATTTTTCTTTCCTTTTTGCCTCTTTGGTTTAAATGCAACATCTCACTCTGAAGATCATTAGATTACCTTTTATCTCTCTCCCCACGTTTAAAAAGACAAGTATTTTCAGTTATCAATTCCTTTTTGTTTTCCTTTGTACTGAATAAATTGTCCAGATCAGGAGGCAGTATCTTCATGTGTGACGTATTGGGTATTTTAAATGTCTTAAAACACTTAAAACTTTTTCATGTTACAACTCCAACCTCCTAGGCTCAGATTTTCCTACAGCAGAACTTCACACAGCCAAARCAAAACACAGTAGCTCTAAATCAGCTGATGTGCAAGTGCCAAGRGAGGGAGTGGGCAGTGAGAGACATTTCTGCTCTAGCCCATGTTTTCTCTTCTGCAGATCTGCCTGTGCTCCCTGCAGACACACAAACAATTCCTTGGGAACACAGCAGCAGAATAACTGTCTAAATCTTCTCCTAGATATCTTGGTCCTAAAGAATCCCATCTGCCMTTGCATATGTGATATTCCACATGTGGGAGGGGCAACACACTGTACTGCCTTTTGTGACATGAAGGTTAAAGGCTCCAGAGATCATTAGCTGTCCCTATTGTGAGAAACATTTMTTTCATTTTTCAAACCAAAAACCCTTTCTATGTGCATTATAAACCCTGCACTCCAATTCTCCTTCAGCYTGGCCTCTGCTTAATGTGCTTGATGTAAAAGGATCCCACAGTCCATTTGGCAAATGACTGTAAATTTTCTGGAAGCGCCTTCTGACAGTGTACACAGAGCAATTAGCAACTCTCTTTTTCCAGAAGGGTTGCAGCAACTCTGGCCATAACTGCTTGTGACACCCTCACAAGGCCCTGCAGGATGCAGCGATCGATCACAGCTGTAATTWAATACTGGAACTGCTGCTGCTGCCTGTGAGGCTGTTCCCCTGCTTTTTCTGATGGTGAAGAACCTCCCCCAGGATCTCCAGGGGAACTAAGTCATAACAGATGCTCATCATTGGTTTTAATGCMACTTGTGTTGCCTAATCATTTTTGCTGTTTATGATCTCAAGGAGATGCAATTAAAAGAGTGTGTGGCTTTATCTGGCGTGTTCAGTGTGCACAAAGAGAAGGTTTAGGCTGTGTGTCTCATTGGGTTCCATCACTTTGATMGTTTTTATTTTTCCTGAATTTGTTAAACCACACTCTGCATTTAGATAATTCAATTCCATGCCTGAAGGCTTCTGAAAATTAACAAGGTTATGCTATATGTAAAGACTAAATCTCCAAAACAGTGGGATGGAGAGGTGAAGACAGAAGAGCTATTTTTCTTGCTCTGATTGTCCAGCTGTGGTTGTCATGCACACATGAAACTACTGGGTTTCCAATAGCCTTGCACACTTGTAGTGTTTGGTGGACTCCAGTTGTTAGGAAAAAGAAAGCCAACAAGCCAGATCTCCACCAAGGAAGTTCCCAGCCTTTGGTGACCTTCTTTGCTTCATAAGATATCAAAAGTTACTCAGCATCATTAGCAGTAATTAAGGATTCTGTTTGTGGAAAACAGTTTATACTAKCTGATGCTTTTTCTGTGACAAAGGCTATTAATTTTATATAGCAAGCTAATTTTTATTATGCATTTTAWWATACATCAGAACACATGAAATACAAAGCTCTTGGTAATTACTTGGTTGATTTTGCCTTATGTGAACATTTTGAGTTTCATTTCTAAATTAGTTCCCTTGGTTATAAGAGCTTAGCTGAAAAACTTTAAAATTTAAACAACYGTTGAATAGTTTCCATATTTTGAGAATTATTATGGTAATTTTATGTCATAAGACATTTAGAATATTTTTCCATTTTATATTGTTCAGAAAAATTTTCCCTAAATCTGTGAACTCCTCAGGAAGGAAACATTACAACTTCCCTCCAATTTTTGAATTAGTGCTGGCAGTTCTTGTTGTGAAGCAGGATGAAGAGCAGAATGAAAGAAAAACATCTTTCAGCTGAAACATTCAGTCAACAAGACACAGAAAAGAGAAAAAAACCCTCACAATRCAAGGCTTTCTTTCATCATTATAAGTGTGAAGACGTCTTCTTTTTAGGCTCTTTCCTTTTCAAGGTCAGGGAAAGGAGATAAAAGACAACATGAAAAATGTAAAGTTTATGCAAATATCAAAACTGGTTTGTAAAATAAGTTGGTTTTATGAGTTAAGCAAGTATGAATTACAAACCAGGACTGACATATCTATGTGTTAAGGCTCAMTGACGCAGTGTGAGAAATCACTTCATCTGCTGAGCGAAAGAGGTTATAATCAGAAATCAAATAGAAAGCAAGAGGGGACTGATGTGTTGTCAAACTGTGAGTGCTACCCAAACATTGAGGGCAGTGGTGCAAGTTGCAGCCCAGCTCCTCACTTTCCTGGTGGCAGCTCTTGCCCTCAGGGAAACCATGAAAGATGTTTGTACCTCCACTCTCATTAAACTTCAAAATTGACAAGATATCAGGGTATCTGCAAGCCTAAAGCAGGCATCATCTTTTCCKCAGATTTGGAGGGGTTTTAAGCAAGGACAATTTATCTCTTTCATCTCTGTCATCACCTGTATCTAAATATATCTGTATGATCTATACCAATATATCTGTATCAATATGGATATATAACTATATTCATCTCTCTCGTCTTTATTGCTATCAARTAACAGTTTAGCTTTTGGACTAATCAGTTGAGGAAGAACAAAGCATTGTTTGCATTATACCCAAATGTCCCAGTCCCATAAGCAAAAACAAGCCAGCAGTCAGCTTTCATTGTTTTGTTTGGGTTTTGTTTTTCATAATTAACATGACTGACAAAAGCAAAGCTTCCATGTTTTCCTTGCCTTTTTTGATTTAAGACATAAATATATTACATTGTGATTTTATTACTTGAAGTAAATATGCTGCAAATTGTTCAGTTCTTAAGTGATGGAAATGTTTGATTTACTATTTAATATGCTTGTACAATAGGGATAAGGTAGGAAAGCTGCCTTGAAAAGAAGTAATGAGGAAAATCCCATAAAATTTAGAGTGAAATCTTATTTTTATCTCCCTGTGAACACAGTATAAACTGTGGATCTAATACTTTTACCTCTTCATAAGGGTGAAGCTGGATAGTTTCTCCTTGCCCCCAAACCATCAGGTTMAGATGTACTCACAGTTGGTTGTCTKTCCATGGTGYTCCAATGCAATGAGACCTTGGGTGAGGAACAGAACCTGGCTCAAGCATTGCAATCTGCCTGATCTGAGCTGATTTGCCATTTCATGTCTTGCTTACACTTACAGCAGCCAAAGATTCAGCATGTGTTCTGCAAATTTCTTTGTGCATAAGTTCATGTTTTCAATCCATCTGTGTAGCAAAAGTAGGCCCTAATCCATTCAGCAACCTCTACACTGCTCATGAAAAGGTGAGAGAATAGTGGAGTTATTTTGGTGCCTAAAGGTGTACCCAAGATATGGTCCCTGCATCAGATATGAAATGAATTTATCAAAGATGTRGAAAAACTATTTCAATTGTTTCAGTGATCTGRTTAATCTGCAAGTCTTAACATATGTCTTGTTATTGTAATGGATTTGCATGTCACAGTGACTTCCTAGGCCTGTCTTGATTCATATTTTGCCATGAATATTGTTGCTGGAATAGAAGTAGAATGGTTTACCTTGCACAGCTGTGAAGTGTATTTTAAGATTATTTTCTTGTAGCCCACGGGAGCATGTGGTGATCTGTTGCTGGATTTGATCTGTGCTGAACTAACTGAAGAGAAGGTGGTGTCTTCTCACAGATTTGTAAATCAGATTTAGAGACGTGCAGCAGCCACAGGGCTGCATGTGCTAACTCATCTCAGAATAATGTGTTTCTCAAATAACCTCAGGCAGTTGATGCTGCTGGTGTTCTTTTTCTTTATGCCACAGCACTTCCTTATTATAACTGTCACAGATTCCCTGCTGAAAATTGAAAAAAAGCTCTAAAACTTCTAAAATCATGATGCGTTTAAACAACTCAGATGAAGCTTGGATCTARTATTTTACAATGCATGATATTGAAATGAAGGCGTCTTTGTGCTTGAAATCCATCACAGCAAATTCTGAAAGGCAGAAATGGGAGATAGCAACAAAACATTTTCTCATTTTCCTTATACACATAGAGCTCTATATCTGATTCCATGTTTCTTATAGAAGTTCAGCTTTTTCAGTCCCCTAACAAAGTTCTCTGAAGTTGAAACTTCCATAAATATGTAATATATGAAGAAAAAGTATTGTCCCTGGCTTTGGAACAAAATCCAGGCTGGGAATTCTGTCCTTAAGAAGAGAAGAAGAAAATGTTCTTTGGAAGTAGACTCATATGAGTAGTATTGGTTTTTAAAGAGATTTATTATCTTGTTAKTACAAAAAGTGGAGTTATTTCAGACTTGCCACAAGTGCTTTATCTCTCTCTCATCTCACCTGGGGCAGGTGCAAGGTAAAAGATTCTGGCAAGRTGTGAGGTATAAGACTAAAAAGCCAAGTTAAAAGTTTATGAAACCTAGGTGAATTCTGTGTGWGGAAGCTAAAAATAACAAAGCTTTAGTTGCTACTTAGAAATGTCTTCAAGCCTTACAGAAATGTAAGCATAGAAGGAGGACTAAAAGTGAGGGAAGAAGGGCAAAGAGAAGCTCCTTGTGAGGCATTCTAACAGGAGAAAATGGCAAGAGAAGGTCTTCTCTAACCACTATCAAAAAATATTTGAAAAGATGTAGCAGCTGTGAAGTCAAGAAAGCAAAATGCCTGAAGATTTCTGGGCTCATCTAGGAGGATATTCTGATTTTTGTCTATTTTAAGAACTAATGAGTGAAGGGAAATCAAGGTCAAAGTAGAGAATRCCGTTCATCTAGAATCAATAACACTTTCAGTACTGAGAGGGGCTAGAAAAACTGAATTCTGAAAACTTTGAGRAATTTATATGCTATTGCAAGTCTTTGCCTTCATTCTGCAATTCCAGAGAACTGAGACAAAATATGCTGGCATAAAATTTGTATAATGAGGTGACAAATTGGTTTATTATTTTGAAGAGGGGAAGGACAGTGAAGAAGTGACAGATTTGATTTTTAGCCACTGGTTAACAGGCCCCAGAAAATGTCAATAGACATTAAATAGCTAATTATAATATCTAAATTGGTGCCTCAGACTCTTGCACAGGATTCCTTTAAAAAGAGAGYGATCAGCTTAGTGAAAATATCCTTGAATGATAACTTTACTTCAAAGCATAACCTGAAAATATAACTAATTTACTCAAATTTTGTGAACTAAAATCCAAACTGCTTTATGAAATCATTAGTAAAAGTTGCCCTTAGACAATTATTTCCATTATTTAATCAGCCCCTTAGAGCAATAAATTTACTTACTCTGCAGGTGGTGGATCTTAAGAAACTTGGAGAAATGTGCATCTCTAAAAGGAAAAGCAAACGGGTGCTACCTAGCTGCAACAATCAGAGGAGTATTACACAGTATTGGGATTTTTTGTGAATATGTAATGTTCCCTGGCTACCAYACATCCAGAACCCCCAATACTGCTCCTCTTTCTCATATGTCTCATTCCATGGATGACCAAGGCATCTTCTCCTGCTCCTCTTCCAGGAGAATTCCATGGSAGTAGGATAGTCTCTGATAATTAAATCTCTTCCAGACAGAGAGRAAGAGTGACTTTTTGTCAGCTCCCAGTGCTGGCTGCTGTTAATCTGCATGTAAATGGGGTTTCTTTTCTAGAGACATGATGTATTCTGCAGGCTGGTTTTAACACAAATCTGGTTTAATCCTGAGGGATGGAGTGAAGCTCACTTTCCTGGAAGCCATTAAACAGGGTKTATTCTTTATGAAACTCTTCTGCCACCTCAAGATCTTTGACTGAGCCCAAAGAATGACAGTATTCTTTTGCTTTCATTTTAAGAGTAATTTTTGCCCTGTTGAATAAAGCTGACATATGAAGACAATAAAAAAAGACAGTATAAGCAAACAGCCTGAGACATCTGTTTTTCTCTCTGGGGCTTCTAGACCCATRGTTCGCTCCTACACATGCGGAAAAACATAAAGCACACCCAAAAGCTGTAATTCCTTTCCACTACTTTTTTTTTATTTTGGAGAAGTAGAAGGTAAAGAAAATAAACATCACAAAATATATACTAACTGTAGATGGTATCCAGATGTACTCAAAGACACTCATGCTGCAGAGAATGGCAGGCCACAGAAAGAGAGTTATGGCCACACCAGGTGTTGGTAGAAGCATCTATCTCAAATAGAATGAAACTGTTTTRTAATTCAGGAAAATTACCACAGTCTGATCAAACACAAGGTCAAGTGTTCTGAAAGCCTTTTTTTGGAAGAGTCATTAAAAAAGAATACTGCCTATGTACAAGACCTCATATTTATGTATAAGGCTCCTTTTAGGTACACAGCTAATTTCTGAGGCATTTATTTCAGTGTTTCAACAATAGCAAGGAAATGCAGCAAAAGCAGTGGAGCAATTTTCATACATTCTTCTGCTAASAAAGTATCTCTCTGCTTTCTATCATCAAATTACTTTCATCCTAATTACAAGGCCAGAGCTTCCCAAACACATCTCCTGAGAAATACCTGAATGATCTCACAAGAYGAAAATACTCAGCATGAAACTTCATCAATTTGCATCTTCATAAAATCACATTTCGGGGAAAGTGATTAAGGGATATTCACAAGTGAGAGGCAAATGTCTGATAATGTTAACACAGGCTCTGCAACCAGCTTCTTAGTCTGTGGGAAGACAGCCAAGATAACTATCTTTACTTTAGCAGCTTTTGAGATTTRGGTATTTCTGACCAAAACAATCCACTGATAGCAAAGGCAATTTCCTCCAGAGCTGACTTTGACAAAAATTTTTTTAAATACTTTTCTTTTTATGTAAATGTAATTTTTATTTTTTCCTCTTTCTTGRAGCAGGCAGAGGTTCCACATGAACAATAGATGCCTTCATTATAGGAAGCCCAAACACCATGCAATGGAGTAAATTATAGGATGGTTTATCAATTATTTTGTATCTAAGAAGTTTTTAGTTATATTCCTTCATTCCCATTTATATTTCAATTTTAATGACTTTGGATACTAAAAAGTCTGTGCCTTAAGCACTGTTATTTACAGTGAAAAAATCATCTTTCATCTTCCATCCAGCTCAAATAAAAAAACAAGAAAAAAAAATGCCAAATTTAAGCCGGCATCTTTGTCCAACAGAGGAAATCATCACATCCTTCTGTCTTCCTCTTGAGAAATTCAGTGCTTCCCTCTGTTCCTGTTTCACTCACAAGCACTGAAGTTGAATGTGTAGAACTGAGTTTTTATTTTGAGGAAAGAAAAAAACCAACCAAAACCCCCAAGAAGCAGCTACCAAATTTCTAACATTACCTAGTAGAGTCTATGGTTGAACAAGAGACTGTTCCAGGCATTAAAAATTCTCAGATTTATCTCTATGCTTGACGCCAGGATTTAGAAAGCTCAGATTAAACCACAGCTTTGCATCAGTGTGCTGCTGTTGCTATGGGGTTGAGATAAACTCAGCAGTGAGACCTCCAGCAGCCTATCATGGATATCTTCAACCAGGGACTCAGAGATCTTTTTAACCCCTGTTGAGCCACACAGACCAGATGTGCTTGTGTAGGTGGGACATAAATACACAGCAGCACTGACCTTCCCTCTTCCCCCTTCCAAACACCTCAGTCCACTGACATGGCATGTTGGATACAGGATCCAGACAGGATGGTTAGGCAGATTGTCACCCCAAAATGAGCTGCAGAAGGTCCCAAGAGATCTACATGTAAAATCAAACTGTTCTAAATGGTGTGCTTAAATGTGAAAGCAGAAAATACTGGCGAGAACATCTTAAAGATAAACAATTCTCTGTCACAGCACATAGTTTCAYCTTCATTTCAGTTTTGTTAGAGAGTCTTCAGCATTGAAAAGAGATGGAGTAAAACATCTTGAGTTTTGGTCCACAAGCATGACACTGCATTAAATTTGCRTTGGTTTAAGTTAGTGACCCACAGGGTAAAGATTTATTTGCAATCATTGAGACCCTTTGAAATACTTAGTTCAAAATGCCATGTGGGAACCCAAACAATCACATTGACCTCTGGGAAGGAAAAAAATGGTAATAGGAGTACATTTGTATTATTATGTCTGCCTGATTTTGCTCCTCTTGAGGGGTCATACTTGAGAGGGAGAGTGATATTTCTTTTTTTTCACTCTACAAAACCACAAAACTTTGAGAAAGAAATATGTTCTTGATTTTTTTCCCCTGGTCTTGAATTCAATCCAAGCATAAGGAACAAACAGAAGTACACAGTATATATGTTGTGACTGATTTGAAAATAATTCTGTAATTCTTATGGATTTCCATGAAGTTCGACTGAACMGGCAGACAAGATTAACACTCRGAGCATCAYCGAAGAATTCTGTGTTCCTGTTTTACTCTACAATTAATTTATAGCCAGTAGAAGTGTCTTGGTTTGGAAAGACTGGTATTTGACAGGGAAAAGCTGGAGCCTCCCTTGGTATGGAGAATGTAAACTCCCTCCCTCCAAATTATTATAAATTTGAAATTAGGGGCATTCAGGCAAAGATATGGGAATAGGAATAGCAGTTCTTTATTAGCAATATTAAAAATAAAAATTTAGTATTACAAAAAAAGCAAACAAACAAAAAAGAAAACACTGACAGAGTCAGAGTACACCTGACACCCTGTTGGTCAGGGTGTTGGTAGCAGTCCAATTAAGTCCTCCTGGAGCAACAGATGTGGCTCTGTTGGAGCAGAGATGATCCTGTAGAAGGGTTTAGGTTTCCTCTGAAGGTCCAGTGGTTGTGAGATGGATACACTTTTCCTCTGCTAATCCAGTGCAAACAGGCTGTCTTGGTGTTCTGAATCTCAGGTTTTATCCAGGTAGGAATGCTTGGCTCCTCCCACTGGGTGGAGCATCTCACAATGGGGATGATGTAATTTTTCCAGTCATGCAGTGAGCCTTAATGGCCCATTAACAGCAGATATCCCCCAGAGTTATGAGGATGGGTCATGGAAGAGATAAAGAACACTGCCCCACCTGGTTTYAACTGCTGAGCCATTAAMCAAAGACGCCCCTCAGARTTATTAGGAATGGGTCATAGAAGRGACAAAGAAAACACCTCCCCAACTGATTTCAACAGATAGCAATAAAATACATACTTTTGGTTACATCTTGCATTGCAACCCAAGAAAAGACGCCAGTATGCTTACCAAGATAGGAAATACATTTACATAWAGCTTTACAATAAGTTAACCTCATCAAAATATCTGTCCAGATTACTAAAATATTCCATTGTGAAATTCCCTTGAATTCACAGAGTTTTGATTGCATGACTGAATTTGGCACATTATTTTTCTTCAATATAATAGATCACCTGTGGAAGTGATGATATGAAAACAGAAGGTATTAGTAGAGCTGTGAATCTCCAGGTGCTTTTAGACCTGTAAATGACTTGGAGGATGAAGCTGATCTAACTTCTGTAAATGTRCATGTCTGACCTGCTTCCCTAAGGTTCCCTGTATAATCACTGAAGAGAATARATACCTCTAGAGTAGGATTCACCGATCATAAAGCAAATATTTGGAACAGGTCACATGAGTTTGTTCAGGAACAAACCAATTCCTCTCAAGRGACTATGGAAGGAGCCTCAGATGTCTAGTTCACTTGAAGAGGTTTGTGCCTTGTAGAATCTCTAGGTCAAGTGAGGCTGGAAGGATCTGTTGGATGATCCCCAGCTGAAAATCCTGGGCCCTAATATTTCAGTCTGATGTCTCTATATTATGCTTGGCTAAAGCACACCTTAACTAGGGACACTGCAGCATCAAGATTTGAGGACCTCAATGGATGGATTTGTCCCCTCCTCCTAAGGCTCAGATTTCTAACATATCAGCTGAAATYTGGGGACAAAATACCTGGAGTATGAGTCATTCAGCAGTACATATGCTATATAAGTTTAAAAAAAACCAAAATCAAAAGACCACCTAATATTTCTGCTAACTTTTCTATATACATGTATGTGCAAGTGTACATAAAATA
This sequence comes from Alauda arvensis, assembly GCA_902810485.1. Taxonomy (NCBI): domain Eukaryota; kingdom Metazoa; phylum Chordata; class Aves; order Passeriformes; family Alaudidae; genus Alauda; species Alauda arvensis. The sequence goes on along the minus strand of CADDXX010000251.1, from coordinate 144,949 downwards.
TAGGACTACTGCATCAAACAAAAGGTCTGTCTGGCCTGACATCAGGTTTCTTATGGTGTTCTAGATGAATGCTTAGGGAAATAAGTAAGACGAGACCAAATACATATGACATTTCCCTAACAYGCTCTCCTTGTTTCCTACTTCTAAACATTCAAGGACTTCCTGAGCCATTTTCCCTATCCTGATTGGAATCAATGATATTTCTAACCTCAGACTCTTTCACCGAGATCTCTTCATCTCTACAAGTTTCAGCATCTATGATATCTTGTGCAGAGGTGTTCTGGTGCTGGCCTACATTTGGGGGAAATAGTGACTGCTTTTCTGTTGTGGAAGGTGGCACCCACCTCTTTCATTCAATGCATCCTCATTCTTGTGCTGAGAACTGATTTTTGTTTTAATGGTGATGAGGTCTTCTCTGTCAACCACTTGAATTTGGTCCCACCATGACAGTAACTTTGGCTTTGATGTCTTTCCAGATAGCCACAAAATCCATTCCTGCAAACCTGGTGAAGACTACAGACTCCAAAAGATTTGGTGACACCATTGAGGGGTTAACTCTGAAATCCTCCATTCTCTTCCTGGAGAAACTACCACACTGTGATTTTAGATCAATCTGCTGCTTACTGCCTTTGCAGTTGGAACTATAGGCYCAAATATKCCTTTTGCCCTTTTTTTACTGCCCAAGGAATCATTCAATAAAGTCTTCATAGGGCTGATTGAATTTTATAAGCAGCTTTTCTGTGGTTGCTTATTTGGTTTCCCCTGCTTCATTGTTGTTCCCATCCTTTTCTGCAAGTAAGCTAATGTATTTAATGCCTTCTGGCATGAATGTTCAGCGCAGCTGGGAATTCTGGCTGAACAGGAGCAGAAAACAAATTCTGAATCCCTAATTGCTTTCATCACAAGAAAGGGGATTCATGGAGCTTTTTGTAAAGAGTTCTGGTGTATGTGAYCCAGTGATTGACACTGAACCACAGAGGTTAGTCCTAAAGAGTTAACAACCTAATCTGAGATAAAGGCTTGACAAGTCACGGCAGCAAAGCACACAGCAGTAAGGATGCCAGGGTTGGCTGTGATAAATGCTGCATAATTTCAGAAAAAGTTTGTAAAGCCACAAGTCATTCAAATTTTTGCTTGCTTGTTTTCAGATGTAAATAAATGCAGGCATGTTCCCCTGGCTACGAGCAACTGGTACTTTTCTTCACTAATCCAGTCAACATGGATCTCAAAGACAGTCATGAAGAAACAAGGGGTGACTTCAGAGCTTAACATGGGGRCAGATTTCATTTGACAAAAGCAGAAACAGGAGCAAAGAAATTGTTGCTCTGAGGGCAGAAGAAACAGCAAATATGTTATTTGCRTACAACCCCATGTGGGACAGGAGTAGCACAAAAGACAGCAAAATTTTAAACACACAAAATAATTAAGAATCACAAACTTAGCATACTTTCCTCATTCATGGCAGGGCTTTCATTTTGCACCACACTGAAGCTATGCTTTTCCCTCCATCATTTGTGATTGGTGCTATTGTTTACGTTGCTGCAAGGAGCTGAGAGCTCCTTAAGCTCTGTGCCAGTCACAGTCTCAGAGGCTGAGAACACTCAGCACATGCAGCACTGTGGGTGCCCCCAGTGCCCAACCCAAACARCAACTCACAGAATAACAGATCAGTCTGGGAAAAGGTGCTGGAGGAAAGTCCAAGCCACTTGACCTCCCCCCCATATTCAGGATTAATACATTACTTGAGTGCAAATGCAGTCAGATCTAAGAGTGGCACTCCTGAGACACACTCCYACCTGGGACGATGACTTCCACTGTCAGTCAGCACAAATCTATAGGCAGGGCTRAGCTACAGGGTTTATCCAGTCCATGGATCTTCATTTGAATCTATACACTTAAAAAATATGGAGCTGAAGTCAAGTATGGCTGTAGTAGTTCTCACAAGTGATTAGATTTTSTAAGTCATAGTTGTGTGGCTGACAGAGCAGGGTCTTGGTTTTGGCTGGGGCCTCTGAACATCACCTTAAAAGAGAGAGAAAGTCAAATAGTAATGCTTCAAAGTTGTAGGTCTTAGCAAAGAGGGACTGAGAGTTCTGTGTTTGTTTTCAGTTAGTAATACAGAAAGCTGTTCCTGCTGTGAGCAAGAGAATGAAAATTATTCAGGCTGAGGGTAGGCTTTGATTCAGAGAGGATACCTGGAAGTTAGCTGGAGCAGAGCTCATCATTAGCCACTTATGCATTCTTCTGCCAGGTAAGGTATTGCCTTTATTTTAATATTTGTGAAGAGGCTAGTCACACCTGATAGGTGAAACATGCCAAACAAATAACAGGCTACAGGAAATTAACAAGTGATGTCTCACTATCTGGGTTTTTTTGTTTTGTTTTGTTTTGTTTTGTTTTGTTTTGTTTTGTTTTGTTTTGTTTTGTTTTGTTTTGTTTTGTTTTGTTTTGTTTTGTTTTTTTTAAGGCAGAGTGGATTGACAACAACTGAATAGGAGACTGACACTTTGATGACAGAGCAGGACTCAGGAAAGAAAAGTCATCTGAAAATCTGAGAGATGTGAGAGATCTGGTGATGCTGAACATGTGAGACTTGGTGAAGCTGCCACAAGGCAGGTTTTGTTGTCTGATGGGGCTTCTCTGCTTACCATCAATTACTTTTCCACAAGAATCTCTGCATGTGCTAGCTTATTTGATCCCATGCTATAAAGCAAGAACTACCACTGTCAGGACTGAGCAGTACCATAGTGACCTTTCAGAGTGATGTGGAGATGGGAAACATGACAAAGWTTAAAAAARAYRAAYGAACATTTTCTTACTAAATCCATTATTTATATTTTCTGTCTCCCTTCCTAAAAATTTCCAGTAGRAAGTTTAATTATGACTAACACTTGTGAGATTTTTCTTTTTCAAGTAAATCCTTTCATTGGATATATCATTAAAGGAAGTGTTGCTGTCAGGTTTGGYGAAACTGTAATTACAGTGAGTGCAATAAATAAAAGCGTAATGGCTCCACTGCATAAATAATGGCTCATTATCCCAGTTTTATTGGTGTTTAGTTTGCTGAGCCAATAAGTCCTCCTGCATTTCCAAAGAAACCATTTGGATCTGAAGAATTCTGCTGCATCAAGTGAAAGAAACAAGGGGGCAGTTTTTGTATAGAGAGGACATTTGGTTCCACTGATAGTCCCTTGCATGGGCTTGCACTGCTTCTTCCCAGCTGAAGAGATGTGTCAGGATCCCACCTTGCCATGGTGCTTTTCCACTGTGTGTGGTACCAGCACAGCAATCCACTGACTTGACAGGATGTGCCCAGCCTGCACGGCCCTCCAAAATTCCCCCTGGTGTCAGCTTGTGGGGATAATGCTTTGGGCCTGGTCACATTGCTTTGTGCCATGAGTATTGATGGGAGATTTGTTCCAGCCTGAGCCTCAGTGCTCTGCCACCACTGTCACTCCAGATCCTGTCCTCCCAGCCCCTCTGGAACCTCTTTCTTGTTTCCATTTACTGAGTCTTTCCCTTCAATTCTCTTGAACACCTGTTTCAGTACACTTGAATGAGATTATTAAGACATTCATGTTAGTTTGAAATCTGCCAGCTTCCTCATTCCTCTGGCCTGCTGTGGGTAGGATGCTAGTTCCTGTGTTTGCACCCTTACATGTATTAACGTATACCAAACCAGTAAGTTTGGTATAAGTTCAAATAAAGTATAAGTTCAAATAAAGCTARTATTTAAGACAGCAATCTGCATGGGAGAGTCTGAAGGTGAGGTTCTCTCAAGTCTCCAGCTCACTTGCCCTGCTCTCCAGAGCAAGTATGATTTAGTCTGTCAGACAGGCAGAAACCATGWCCTAAATGCTGATCCCAGTGTCCTCACAGCATGACATCAGACTCTGAAAAGGCTGGAGGATACTCTGCCTTTTTGGCACTTTAAKAATAACAACAAATGATGTAGAAGCCTCCAGGTCATTGGGAAGTTTTGGCATTCAAGCAAGGAAGAATSGGGAAATCCTCAAGATGAGATGTGCTTGGATGAGAACTGGTGGTCATAAAGACTGCTTCTGACATCTGAGTTCATGCTGAGTGTTTGTTCCCTGCATCAAACCCACCATGGGACTGCTCACACCATCAGGGGGACAAAGCTGTGTTCCAGATGATTATTCATTACTCTTTCAGGCAATTGTCTGCCTGAGGGGACGTGTCAATCAGCTCATCTTAAATGCGAGGCTTTGAGTGGTAACAGACGCATCTTCAGGCGAGACATGTAACCAAATTACCAAGGCATAATGAGTTACTGGATGTCACCCAAGCCATGGTCACAGCCTGTGCCTGTGCTCCTTTCCCATAGTGAATGGAGCACTTTGCATTTGCCATGAGTCAGAAGTGCCTGTGGATATTTTCCCTGGCCCAGCCAAGCASAGTGACACAGTGGCTGCAGTGCCTCCACCAAGGCTGAGCCACCTGCTTGAAGAAGGAGGTTGTAGCCTCTCCATCAAGGGTTGGAGCTTCCACATTTTAGAAGCTGGCCTTCCAAATGCCAGATTTCCTTTAGCAACTGGYACTTTCCTGGAACTGGTGACTCCTTTTACCAACACACTCTTCTTTCAGTGATTCTTGCTGACCTGGGTTTCCCCATGAGTGTTCTGAAACAAGTCATCAGAAGGGTGACCCAGCCTGACACAGAAATTCATGAATAATATGAAATTTTCTAACATTATTATGACTTTCTTATATTCTACTGGGRTTTTCAGTTTAAATGATGTTCAAGAGTGCTAAAATGGTGTTTTAGAMCTGAATTCTTATTGAAATGCTAGGTTTTTTCTTGTATATTGACAGTCTTGGATGATCTGGTATATCTAAGTCAAACCTGAGCCCAACACAACCTGCCTTRGGCTAGYTKTGCATTTCAGATATGGCTTTTYRTTGGGTTGTATGCACCCCAATCCTCAGCTCAAGTCGGTGCATGGGCATTAATGAGAGATGAATTATCAGCACAGAGTTGCTCATTGCTCCTCCCTGGGGCCATGTCTCCATTTCCAGCCATCCCACACTTGTACCATAAACTTCTCTCTGGAGCCTGGCAGGTTGGCTCACCTTAGCATACTGTCAGCATTCTTGTCCTGAGCATGGATGTTGCTCACACAGCTGTATCCCTGACTTTCAGGCATTGCCATGGAGGGTGGCACAAAGCCCTTTCTGGCTCCCTTTYGAGTCCTACCTGCTGGCTTGCATCTTGGAGATGCTGCATAGGAATCAACACACTTCACCACACTCCTCCTTTCTTTCCTCCTATGGCATCCAGAGTCTTTATTTTCATCCTACCTGTCCAATTGTGGATTCATCTTCCAGAGCTTACTTAAGCTAAATGGTAATTGGTTTTTTTTATAACTGTGTTTTGCACTGAGGACATGCCAGTTCTTTCCCAGTGTAAAACAACTAGGTTTAAGACATTGCATTAATTTGTTTTCCAAGTGATTAGATTTRCTGTAATTGCCTGAATCCCCCTGAATGACCCCTATTTGGGGCTTTAATGAAGAATTGCTGAAATGCTCTTCTGGGCATTTGTACTTTCTTTCATGTGTGCTCCCATAATRAGAGTCCCTTCATCTGCAGGGACAGCACTCAACTGCAGGCACTCTATAGGGAAGCAGAAATAAGAAATTGCCCTAAACTRTTAYTCAGAACATTTAGTTTGGYTGGTGTTGTCATGAATCTTAGTAASTTTTTCACTGAAGGCTCTAAATTRTAGTGCAGAGAAAGCATAAACCCTGTCTTTCAATTATAGTCTATCTTGGAGCTAGAAAAACCCCTTTTAACAGTCTGGGCTATGCCTGGCAAGTCATGTGCACACTGCAAAATAATATATAAGCAAATAATAAATATTAGGCTACAATAACTTCTCTGCTCTTGGGAATGAATGTATTCTTGGGCAATTACTGTGTCTCACTGGAGTTTTCAGCATTGTTCATTTACATCATTGTCTCAAAAGGAACTGCAGATCTTGCCTTCATATATCTGATATATGTTTTCCTAGATTGAAGGTTGAGTGCCTTAAGGGTTTTGGTTTTTTTTTTTGTTTTTTTTTTAACAGAAATACATGTAGCGAAAGACTGGGACTTCTGTTATCATGAAAGCATTTAAAAATCAGTGCCTATAYAACTACTATTATATAGTTCCATTATCATTTTTTGAACAGCACATTACSAGTAATTGGTTTAAACTTTGCAGCCATATCTATCTCACATCCATTATCAAAGCAGATTCGAAGAGTGCTGGCAGTGTGCAAAGACAAASAGAACTAATTGAATGCATACAGTCTCATAAATGGAGTTCTCAAGAAATTTACCTAGTGCAAAAGTCAGTTTGACCCTGTTAAACTATTCTATTGAACCACCTTTCTGGGGTGTAGATGCCCTGCTGCTGCAGCACAAGGAGCTTGATTCATGGTAGTTTGCWTGACTGAGGTCTTGCTCARAAYTAAATAAAAAATGAGCAAGGGCTCTGGAATTCTGTGTCATGAGTTAATATTTCTGACTGTACAAGGTTTTAATTACAATTCTCCTCAAAGATATTCAAGTTCAGATTGCTGTCTTTTTGAGAAGAATATACAGGGATATTGACTTAAGCCCAGGACTAACAATCAATRCAGGCTRGCAGTGACCAAGGGAGACAAACAARTAATTATTCTTTTTTCAGAAACAAGCATCAGATGATTCCCTCATGAAGATGTAATTGTATACAAATATTATATCTGGAGCTTTTTCAGTGCAGCAGACCCAGAAGCCTTTAGCCTTCTTCTCTGGATGTGACTTTAAATGCAGTAGATTTAGCCAATTTTATACAATGAGATTTTGAAACTTTACAGGGGATCATTTTCTCTTCCAAAGTAAAGATCCTTCCTATGACCCTGCTGCTTCCTTGACTGGCAGAACAGACACAGATCCCCAGAGTTTCTGCTCTGCATCACCAAGGCTTCAAGATTCTCTGTGGGTACAGTAATAGCAATGGCAGGGCCCAAGAGCACTTTATGTGCWTGTCACATATTATTCTGAGCCAGTTAAAAATCATCATTAGCACTGTCACCACTGTAAACTAGTTGAATCAAACAATGTGTACTAAAGATCTGTTTACACCATGAGCTTCTTCAAACACAGGGGTGAAACTTCTTTAAACCACAGACAAAGTGCTGGGGTTCCCTGTGAGRCTGGGAAGCAGCAAGTGAGGTTTGGAGAACCCCTTTGCTGTTTCTTTCCTGCACTGAATCCCACAGAACTGAGCACTACCCCCACTGAAGTGAGAAAGTACACCCATTCTCTGATTTCCATAGCTCATTCCAGACACCAACCATGCATGGTTAACTTCTAACCATCTCACAGACATGATGATTTAGAATCACAGAACATCCTGGGCCCAGGAAAACCATTGAATCCAACTCCTGACCCCACACAAGGCAACATAAAAGTTAAACCATGTATCTGAGAGCTTTATGTAAACACCTGCAGAACACCAATAGGGTGTACATTTTCCCCAGGGATCTTGTCCTAATGCTTGACCACCCCCTCAGTGAAGATCTTTCTCCTAATGTCCAATCTGAACTTCCTCTGGTGCAGCTGTAAGCCATTCCCTCACATCCTATCAGACACCAGAYAGAGGAGACCAGCACACCCCTCTACACTCCCATTTTTGAGGAAGTTGTAGACAGCCCTGAAGTCATCCCCCTGTTTATTCTTCTCTGAGTTGAACAAATCAAATAGCCCTTCATCCTAAGTCATGCCCTCTAGTCCTTTCATCATATTCTTCTCCCTCYTTTGGACATGTTCTAATGTTAAAGCATCCTTCTCACACTGTGGAGCCCCAAACTGTGCACAGTACTCAAAGTACTGAGGCTGCACCAATGCTGAGAACAGTAGGACACTTCTTTATCCAGTTGGCTATGCAGAGCTTAATGCACCCCACTATAGTCAAAAAACAAGGACTGATCTGTGCCCAAACAGAGATGTTGCCTGGTACCACTGAAAGTAGGAATCAAAAGCCATCCTGACTTGTTATTTCTTTATTATTATCGGAAATAAGAAGAGACAAACACACACACACACACACAAAATCTCACCTATGGCAACAACACAGAAGCTGAGAAAGAAGAAACAAGTCCCCACCACTCCCCTCCTCTGCTATTTCCACACAATATCTCCAGCCTTCCTCACCATCATTGCACCTTTTGCTGCAGGATTGGGTTTTATACCAGGAGATGAAGAAGACAATAAACAGCTGCTGGTGAGACTGCCACAGTCACTGGATGCCCAGCCACTATCTTGTGGTGGAGATACATTCAGTGATGTAGAAAGGAGAAGCTACACAAATTCAACAATGATGAGGAAACTACATTCTGTACTTGCTGGGTCCCTCCAGGATAAGCTGGCACTTCATAATGGCATTTGTAGAAAGGCAACTCCAGGTCCTAAAAATTATGCTCTATTAAATAATTGTAAAGTCATTTTTTTAAAGAGAAGAGATTTAAAAAGAACATTAATAATGCCTCTGCTTCTGCTGAAGTCCCCTGAATGCTACCCTGAGTTACAACTCATTCCTCTRGAGTACTCTGAGCATTATATATTTCTCTCTGGAATATGTATTGCCTCTATTTTAACAAAAATTATATGTAAAGCTAGATATTTTTAGTATAAAGACTCTACACTAATTCATTCTTTTCTTTACTCATTCCTCCTTCATTCCAGGAAAATATGATCCTTCCTTGAGAACATGGTTCTATTCACAGCATTTGTTCCTCTGACTGATGAGGCTGATTGTGCTTTGTGGGTGAGGAGCACTTACCTGAAATTAGCTACTTTGTAAAACTCCATGTTGGAGATATTCCTCATCTCAAGAAAACTTCCTGGAGGAAGGAGTGACTAATCTTTGGAAAGACTAAGGGGTGGGGGGAGAGAGAGAAAATAGAAGACTAAAATCACATTTCGTTTTTTTCATGAAGCACACATACTGCACTCAGAAAGCGRCCCAAGCTGGGATGCTCATCACAACAGAAAGAAAGAGCTGATTCCATGCATCCTGGTGCAAAAARTAAAACTGATATCTTGAAAACAACAAACATTTCTACCACCTAGAAGAGAACTTYACATAAATTCAGAGTTTTAGTCAAGCTTTGCACATAATCAGAGCTGTCTAATCTTGTCAAACATTTGCCCTCTGGGAAACAGGCATTTCCAAGAAGTGCATCTGACAGGCAGCTCTGTTTTAGAGACTGGCAGCAGAAATACCTGTAAGAGCTGCACCAGGGTCTTCCTTCCAGCAACATCAGCATTTAAGCTGTTTTTGATTCTCAGGCAATTTTAGATTCCACGCATAGGGCGTTTTTTCTCCTTCTATTATGAAAAGCAATAATTTGTACCTCTGTAAATTTTGTAAAGCCCAAATCATGTTCACATTCCACTGTGTAAGGTCTTCTAAAACCCCAGAAGAAAACAGTGCAAAGTTTGATGGGAATGCTGAAATCTGGGGATTTTTTTTTCCTTCCCTGAATAACCAATGTGAAACAATTTTTTCTGTGTATTTGAGGCATTTTCTTTGCAGTTCCCAAACGTTCTCTCACCTCTATAAGCTGTAATTCCTGTGTCCCTTGCCACAAGGATCTTCTATTTGCCCTCCAGGAAGTTCCCTCTGCTGAGGAATTGAAAGCCCTGCAGCAAAAATGAGAGAAGCCACAGAAGATGGAGGCATTTTACATAGCTGGAAACATCAGGGCTGTATCACAGCTGGAAGAGTTACATAGGTTTTGCTTATCCCAGTGCTGGCAGAKGCTAAAATACACCATGGAAGTCAGAGGAAAGCAAACTCCCAGTGAGCTGTCTGGAGYTCACTTCACTGACTTGGTCATGCAACCTCACTTCTGACCCCCTTCTGCATCCTGCTGGCTTCCCCTGCTTGTTCCAGCACCACCACCAGCCTTCACCCTCAATGTCCAGCTGCCAGTGTAAGGAGCTTTAAAGCTCCCTTTCCTGTGCTTTTCAGGGCTGGGACTGATTCCTCAGACTGGTTCACAGCCCAGCAGTTCTCCCAGAGCCCATCACTCCTTAGGAGCTGCCAGGAAAATTGTCAAATGCTAATGGGCAGGCAGCGGGACCGCCGGGAATAGCGACATCATTAAACAGCACTCACTGGCTTGCAGCCTCAAGAGGAAGATTTGAGCTCTGCATATTCTCTACGTTCCATAGGCACAGTTTTCCATTGCTGTTGACATTCTTTTCCCTCCTAAGCYCTTCCTGCTTGCTCTGCCAGCTGTTTGCCTTGCCCCAGAGATCCTATGGACAGGGACTATTCCTGCCCTGTGGCTGGAGGAGGCTCAGATTGGAGCTCAGCCTCTGCGCCCCAGGCCCATGAACTCACAAAGTGGGAGGTAAAWAACACACATTGTAACTGTCACCTTTGAATAACACACACACACACACACAAAAATGCTTGCACTTGATGCCCACTGGTTATAATTTCTGTGGCAAAGCTGAAAACATGGGACAGATAAAAGAGAGATGCACTTATAAAAATTGATGATGTTTTTCTTTAGATCAGTTTGTGACTTTGTAGACAGCTGTAAAAGAGCCGTGGGGGAAAGGTCGAAGGAGAGCAGGGTTGGGTGAATTGCCATTCTAGTTCCTKTCCTTCCCATGCCTCATAAAATGAAATAATGATACAGTAAAGTGCAGTTGCAGCCTCASTGGGAGATGTCATAGCTGCAATAGCCTAATGAGCTTGAAATGACCGAAGAGTGTCAATAGATAAAATCTATCGTGGGAAAATTGCTAATGCTCAGCACAGCAGGGAAACACTTTCTGAAATCCCAGAACGTTCATCAGTGACAGTTCAGATTGTAAATTCATGCAGTATAAAGACATATTCAGTACTCTAATAAAAGACATTTTCATTTTTATGAATCCTGAATATTGATGAAATAAAATGAGTACTAAACAAAATCAGAATGTAAAGGGTTATAAAGCAAAATGTACTTTAGAAACTTGAATTTTTGAAGGTTTTGGGGTTTTTTAGAATTTTTCTTTGTAACATGGGATATTAGAGTAATTAAATCCTCAGAAGAGCATCAAACAACTTCCTCTGATTCAGACACATGGCCAAGCTTTATATGTTGAAACAAACTGTTTCAAATCAACTAAAAAACCTCCTGCATCTCAGTAGCAGTCCTTGAAAATAAGGGTGAAGAAGAAGCTGTCATGGCTTGATTTTAGTAAAGTTTTTTGTGTTGCTTCAATTGCTTTCTCAAAAAGAATCTAAGGAAAATATGTTTAAGACTGTTAAGGGATGGATGCAAAACTAGGTGCAGACCCTGCTCCATGGGGCATGCAACCCAAAATTTACTATTAAAATGAAGGGTTGGGACTTTACTGTTCTGCCTCTACCAGTGCTGAATTTACTGAGGTGGTGGGAGGCAGGCAGGACACAAGGAACAGACAGATAATCAATCACAAGCCCTCTGTCACTTCTTGTTACCATAAAAGGCAGTAACATCACAGAATGCACAGACCCAAATGCCACACATGAGATAGTCTTAAACTCTGCTTGGCACTGGTTTAGTCCCATTTGATGTATCAGACCTGTGCCCAGCAAAATCATGGGTGACTTGAAAAAGGCCAAGAAGATACCAGTGTGTATGRCAAGAGGTCCAGAAGCCCTGTTTGTAAAGATTTAGAACAATGMATTGAAGAAAGAAGGGAACTGTGGCACCGAACACAGCTCAGATACCAATGAGAACCCAAGAGGAGGCTGGACAGGCACTGCCAGGGATTGGCATGTGTGCAGGTGAAGTAAGGGCTAAGAAATCCTGARGATCCCCCAATCTAAGGTACCACAAAAGTGGAGCACCACAAAGGGCAGAACATCTGCTTGTTCACAAATTTGTTGGCCGAAAGGCTGGACCAAACTTTGTCCAGACCTGTGAGCAGGCTGACCCTGACCAGAGGGACAAGGGCATGAGACAGTGGTGTTTTCCAAAGACCAAAGCAGAACCATCTTCTCAGTGCAGAAAAGTCAGTGCATCCACCTAGGGKCTGGAACTCTGGATTTGCCACTTGATTTTATTGAAACTGAGAGCACAGTACAAAGGCACTAAGAAATTACTAAAAAACCCATTACTGCTTTTTTAGTGTGAGGATGGAGAAGAATTCAAATTGGAGCCYGAGAAGTGGGTCTTTTAAAATATCMCAAATACACACAGCTTTCCTTCCTATGACTGCTTCACTTTCAAAGCTGTGKCTGACAAAAAGCTGGTCTCCTTGACAACAACATGAAGCCTTTTAGACAGAGTGATCATGCTGTATGGCTCATCACAACTTCCAAGACACTACTACTGGACAAAGAGCACTCACTCAAAACAGGCACACTTCTATTGCATTGATCATGGTAACAATTTCCTTTGCAGCTTTTCATGGGAAGTGATATGGGTTAGAAACCAGGGCAATGTCAGGATGGTGAGTTAAATATTTTTATTCAGGATCAAATAGAGCACTAAGGTCCTTACCTGTTTCTTGTTCTAACTAGGAGTGACAAGTCATAKAAATACATTTTAAGAACTCTTTCATATTCATCTTTTAGTAGCAATGATCTGTGTGATTCAGAACATCATATGACACTGAGGTACCAGCTCCTGGATTTTTTTCAGGCAGTTAACTTTTTCCTCCTTTTCAGTCTGATGTAAAGAACAAGCATAAATGTTGGCAACTGGAAATACAGAAAACTACTGAGAGCTCTAATCTGATTCCTTTAATTTCTGTCATTTGGTTTTGCTATGTGTGTACTACAATAATACTGATATGCAACAGTGGAAGYGGGATAAATTTAATTAACACTTTATCATTGGAAACAGAATAAATTAATTAACACTTTTCTAATTTTTGAGTGCAAAAAGCTCTGGAAAGGAATATTGCAATTTGTGAGTTTAATTGCATTATTCAATTTTAATAATGTGACAGGGTACTTAGACTCTGAAAACTAACTAGGTATTCATCTGTTTCCACATTTTTCAGCTTTTTCTGAAATACCTTTAGATCAGTGTAAAACAGAACAGAATACTATTTTTCTTAAATCTATATTTTTACTGGTTTTGCTCTGAGAAGAAACCAGCTTTATAAGCCGTARTTAATTAGATCTCATTTCTAATAACTTGCTAACTTCAGTATAGTCATTAAAATTTTTGCCTAATTCTGAAAACTGCATTTGACAGCAGGAGCCAAAAGGTTTTGAAAACCAACAGCCCCAAGCAGCAACAATGCAGATGGCACAGGCAAGCAGAACGTTCAACCTCTGCCTTCRAGACAGAGGCACACATTTAGAAGGGCACAGAATGGTTCCCATTTTCTCAATCTTGTGTTGCTGCTCAGCTCTTTCTTCTGCCTGTCTCTGATTTTTCAGGGATAAATAGACATGCAGAACAGAAAAGCTGGTGTTAAAACAAGTGTGCTACACATCCTGGTATCAATTCCATMAGGACCTAACATTGCTGGTTAGAGACAGGATCAGGGCAACTGCTTTCTTTCAGTTACTCTCCTATCACTGTTGCTAAAACAGAAATTGGGTCAATGAAATAGGAGAATTAGCCAATAGAATAATTAAACAGACTGGGAAATATATGTAAATAAAGATATAAATTAAATGGTTTGCAGAGGAAACAGCATGTTTAAGAAAAGAGTATCTGAAATTTGCTCAAGGTTAACATCTGCTATGTTGGCTGGCCATTTTCTTSGCCCAAGCCAAAAAGGTGATAAATACAAAGAAGGTAAGAAACCATTTGCAACATTTAGCTTCAAAAGACTTTGTTTTTCATTTGAAAAACCAAAAAAACAAAGCTTTCAAAACCCATCCCTCAATTTCTGCCCTGGTGAACCTGGGAACACTCTCAACAATAATTCCTCAGATCCAGCAAAAGTAACAATAAAGCTTTATCTAATCTTAATCCAAACTCACGGTCAATGCTGGAAAGAGCTTGATCCTGACAACACAAAGTCCCTCCCAGTCCTCCGACACCATGCACAGCATAACACAGTGTCAGAAGCAGCCCAGCCCATCAAATAATGAGCCCATATCTGCAGAGATCCATTCAACACAAACTGGCAAAACAATTCCACACCTCTGTTTTGGTCACTGCTGCTCACTGCCTCCCCTGCACCCATGGGGCTCTTTGCCCTGCAGGTCTGCTCTCAGCTCCTTTCCTCTGCAGAGCTGTGTGAGRCACCAGGTGCTTTACAATAAGCAAAGGATTTTCTAAATGAAGAGGCACTACAGTGATGCTGGAAGCAGTGGTGCCTGGAAACTCCTTTGCTTTAGAGACCTGTGAAGGTGCATTTAAATGTGGTCCAGAGACAGCAGGAAAAAAAATCTCATAATCCAAATTAAGGGGAGAAAAAGCAGACTGCAGTGGRGACAATGAAAGACTCTGGCATGTGCATCCAAAACACACAGCCCTACTCTGCCCCTAATCTCCCTTGTGGGGGAATGATTTGTATGACTTCTTTCTTTGGTCTGAAGAACACAGATCCAAGAGCATTTCCATTCTTCCTGCATCCCACTGTTTCTGCTGTCACATCTCTTCTTCTGTCATCGCCCTGAAACTGATACCATGCTGAACTCACTGCAGCAATCACAACTGTTATTTTACTCTGAGAGCTGTGTTCATCATCAGAAGTTAAGAAGTTTCAGAGACAAATGTTCASCTTGGCAGAGGCAAATAAACCAATATCTCTGTTCCATGCTTTTAGATAAAGTTTATGTTAATGAGAATGCAGGAACACTATAGTGATTTTCTCAACATTGTTTCATTGCTAAAGGAGTTGGGTCTTTTTTCTGCCCTCTCTGCTCCCTTGCTTCCCAGAGGACAGGAAAACAAACATACAGATTCCTCATATTCCCTATGGGATGGGGACCTCTGAATAGAGAGCTGGAGGAGTCAGTGACAGCAGTTTCCAGACACCGTGGCCCACACACAGATGTCAAGCTGGACGGTTTCCCATTGAGCTCTTCGCACTTACTCTGTTTAATCTGTGAGAGAAAAAGTCAGTCAAAATGCTCCTGAGGATTATTACCTGTCCTCACTAGTGCAACACAAATCAGAGTTTGGAAGCCATCACSTGAARGATAAACCACAAAACCTGAATTACWWGTGAGCATGTGTCTGAGTACAGCTTCTCYATGTATTGCAAGGGATTCAGCAAAAAAATCAAACCATTTSYTTTTAAAATCTCAGCACTAATGGAGACTTATACCTGAGATATTCAGGCATATGGGATGTRGCTATGTGCTGGGTAGCCAGTTGAGAAGGTGGGAGATGAAATATGATGGAACCACTGGGTGCACCAGGACAACACAAAGACTCTCAGGAAGAGCAGGAACCGACTCCTGTAGGGAGAGGATACAGGAATAGATGTGATGATGGAGACAGCCGTGTGCTTCCCTTTGTTTTCCATCTCCAAGTGCTGGAGTCTTTCTTCCTTTCCACTACATCAATTCTGTTCCTGCCAGTGGTTTGAAGTATTTCTACTCATTATTTTCTGGCATCTTTCTCCTTCGCCATGTTTTCTGTTGTACACAGCATGGATTTTCTTTGTTTCATCAGTTCTTCTCCCTTTTTTTTGGCCCAGCTTTGTTCCCTGTCTGTTCCTGCATAATTTATCCTGGTGGCTGGCCATTATATAAAATATTGTAGGAACAGGATGTTCCTTTGAAACATAATTAAAGATAGAATGTGAACAGCTGATATTCTGGCATTTTCACCAGGAAAAAAAAAAAAAAAAAGGAGGAAAAGGGAAAAGCTCTTTCATTGCATGTCTCTTTTAGATGAAAGTTGTTCTGGACAGATGCCAGGTGGTGCAGTGACCCCATGTATCCCCCAAAAACTTCATTCTTCACAGTCTAGGACAAGAAGCATTCTCAAAGTCACCTTCCCACTCCACTGAGGGCAGAAATCAGGCTGTTTTGGTAAAGCCCTTCAGTCTTTCAGTGAAAAATGGCATGCACTGGTGGGTCCACTGCAGCAACCTGGCTTCTTRTGGGATTTCAACTCATTCTCCCACCAATCCCTTAACCTCCAGGGCAGTTATGCCGTGCATGGGGGAAGCTGTACATGCACAGAAAAATTCCTTGTGAGCATGACTTTGAGAAAGATGTGTGGATGGTGGTGTGATCARCCACCTGAGTGTGAAGTCTCAGGACTAGGCAAAACCAAATATGCAACCTTTGGGTCTACAGATGGAAGAGAAGGATGAAAAATTGGACCAGGCCCACAATGAATTATGAGCAGTTTGGAAGACATTGAGGTACACTGGGAATTCTCAGGTTATTAACAGAGTTTAAGCATTATGTCACAAGCTAATCTTACCTACATAYAGAAGAGACACTCAAAACAAGCAGTTATTTTTAGCCTAATTGCAGTCAAAYAGAAAATAAATATTTACAAGTTTACTGCAAAGAGAAGCTAAGCACTATAACATTTTCCTAGTGTTAATGGTAGCTGCTCCAAGGCTAGAATTTTTTAAGAAGAAATTAAGTGCCTTTACAGGTTCTGCTGAATGTCTCAAACAGTGATTCATCTAGGATTGCTCTCCAGCTTCTCCAGCACAGCASCACCATAGGAGAGGTGATCACTGTAATCCTTTTAGGTTTATACCTGACCACATGTGCTCAATAAAAGTGTATTCTCAGGCTGCCTGACACAGGGCTGCATATGGTGGATGTGTCTTCACAYGGTGTGGGAGATGTGTCTGCTTTTCAGTGGGTAGGATCTGAATCAGAAACAATCTGCCTTGGAATTCCTGGGGCTGGGGAACAGTCTGAAAGCTCCCACAGGCATTAACTTGTAAAAGAAGGGAAAAGGCACAAGGGCCATGGACTGAAACATGCTGCTCAAATGCTTCCTGCAGTGGAGCAGTGAAGGCTGCTCTGAGGCCAGAGCCAGACTGGAGCCAGACTGGCATTTGGGATCCTAGCAGGCTGAAGCCACGCTTGCAATTCACTGCCACTGCTTTGCACAAGCACCATGTGAGCAACCTSATGAATGGATGGCAGAAAGCAATCAGGCTGAGAGAAGACTCAGGTTTTATTCTTTATCAGAGCATTCACACTCTTTGCTGTGTTCCCCCAGACTTGTTAAGTATTTTATACGCTATGTTAAACACGGGTATTTGGAACCAGAAGTGCTCTGGTCTATACAGAAAATATATTAGTGATGAGGAACACAAGCAATTGTCATCATCCACTCCCCTCTTGCAAGTTCACCCATTGTGAAAATGTCAGGGTAGGCTAATTTTAATCTGCATAATGTATTTGACCTACTCCTTTCACTCAGATGCACTTGAAACTATTCAGCTGATCCTAAGCAAATCTTGCAACGAGCACTAAATACTCAATGCTATTGATTTATGATTTTATTGCTCTACATATGATTATAACTGTAGAACATTGTTCAATAGGTCAAGTACTCTCTTTGCTTAATTAATTTTTGCCATAACCAGTAACCTGAAGGAATATTGGTGGAAAAAAAATTAGAAGTATGCAGGCTGCAAACTTCATGGAGCTAAGAAGGTATATACACTTCCTTTCCATCCTGCATTAATCTTACATCATATCCTGAGACATTGAGTGTGTTTTCCTTTTCCTTTGGGTTGGTTGGAGAGATGCACAGAATTTGAATGTTATGAAAAATTTTTTGTCCCCTACAAATAACTGGATGATTAATGATAAATACACACACACCACACATGACACACCTGGTGTCATTCCCTCAGTGCAACCATCCACCCTCCACCTTCAGGTAGCTCTGTTTTGCTTGCCCATGATACCAGTCAGTCATGCTGTATCCAGCCACGTGCCTGCTTCCAAAACTGCAGCATCAGGCTGCAGTTCCTGTGAGGAAGATCTGAGAGATTTTGCCCTATAGCTAAATACACACCAGGGCTTCCTTTAACCTAATTTTGACAAATATTGTGGCTTTGACCTGAAGACAGTTGTCAACAGGGCTGTGTATCACTGCCAGCAGGCCCTTGCACCACCAGCAGTGATCCCATTTATGAAGTGTGGCACCTCTGGCAAGTTCCAGTGGGTKTCAAGGTCTGTGAGTCACCTAATGCACCATTCAGTGTCTCACAGAAATGGCAATACCCAGCCCTGTGGGCACGTCTGAGGGAATGGACTATGYACAGACACCAATTTCAGTGTGCTGGAGGATTTCTTAGCATCCTGCTGTGGTCCAGTCCCATCAGCCAGGCTGTCCCTACGCCAATAAAGCTGCTCCACGCTCACACAGACAGGGCTCCATTGGCAGGAAAAGCTGATCCATGTCAACCCCCTTACACCAAAATGCAGCATGCTGCCTGCCTCTCAGTGTGGACAGGACAATTTTCACATGGCAACCCTGCAACAGTCAGGTTAACAGCAAATTTGTACATCTCTGATCTTTTGGGATTTTCTCAAACACAATTTTTAGATTTTTTTTTTCCTACAAGGCTGCAGTGTTTTAGTATACATTCAATTTCTCCACCAGTGAAAAGTGAAATGACATGTTTGTTACACTCTGCAGCAGAACACATTTTGCATGCTTTCTTTTATTTATTTTCACAGATAAATTATTGGATTTTTATCTCTCAGGCACTATTCAACTTTAACTCTTCTTCCGCATTTCCAGYCACCCAGCAAATTCCACTGCTTTCTTTTCTTTATCCTTACTTGATTCTCCCTTGAATGAATGTTTTGCAATTGGCCCTCAGGAGAATGCCTTTCTTCTCTTTTTCTTTCAGGAAGGGAATGGGAACTGAACAATACGGAAGGAAGAAAGGAAAAAGGTGGACATGTTTCCTTTTGCAGGTAGTAGGGTCACTGTGACATATTGAGATTTTCCTCTTGTTTTATACCCTCCTTGGACAGACAATCCTTGCAAATCCATAAATCTTCACTAGGTGATTTCTTCCTGCAGTCTGGCGGGGTTGTTTCAAGCAGATACCACACCATCCTCATAAAAAATACACTGGTGACTTTAAACTGGCAATGGCAAATCCTACTGCAGTTTCTGCAAGTCCTTCTAACCTAGGCTCTTGAACCTACTGTTCTCTCTGCCTGCCATGGCCTGACCATAGAGCTGCAGCTAGAGCTGTATTTCTGTCCTYCTTCCTGCCCTCCATGGATTTTTCCATTTTCTGATGCACAGATACCAACCTCAAATCCCATCTCCCCTTCTATCCTTGTTCCAGAGTGTCCTCTCTCTACTATCTCTAAGCATCTTGGTTTTCCCTTGCCCCCTCTGTTACTCTCCTAAAACATCCAACCTGCCCAATTTTCCATTCTCACATGCTTTTTTTTTCACCTCCATCTGTTCCTGGGAYATTTCTTCCCTAACATAAGATCACCTCCTTTCTTCTCCCTCGGTCTCCCTCAGCTTGGTTCGAATGGTTGCAGCAGTAAACCCCACACTGGTCCTTTGCCTCTCCAATCATTCTGCATCTTTTCATCCTACTCAGGTGGCATCTCTGCATACTGAATGAATGGCCCTCCACAGCTTGGTTTCTAGTTGATCTTAGACTTTAATAAGTTGCCTCYGAATGGGCCTCTTTATATAACTTAATTCAGACTAATTTCTTAAAAGGATTTCTTCAAGCAAGTACTTAAAGCTTCAGGCTGTATCATGTTTGCTCCTGGATCATGGCTCAGATAATTTACTTTCAGTGAAGTCTCTGAATTTCAGGATATTGCATTTCTCAGCAGGTCATCTGGCTTTTTTTCACCTTCATATTTTTAAAGAATTGAATTGAATTCCTGAACTACTGAATTTCTACTGAATTGAATTAACAATTGATATTGTTGATGGTGTTATTCCAGAAAAGGTATTAATAAAACCTTGTAAGGTAATTCTTTTGCAAGAAGCTCCTTCTTGCCATGAGAGGAGTTTGTTATAACCCTGACATCTTTCTCTGGTCTGTTACAAAATACACACATTATGAAGATCCTTTAATTACAGAATCACAGAATTTCTAGGTTGGAAGAGACCTTTAAGATCATCAAGTCCAACCCATGTTCTAACACCTCAACTAAACTATGGCACGAAGTGCCACATCCAGTCTGTTTTTTAAACACATCCAGGGATGGTGACTCCACCACCTCCCTGGGCAGACCATTCCAGTATTTTACCACTCTTTCTGTGAAAAACTTCCTCCTTAAATCTAGCCTGTATCTCCCTTGGCACAGYTTGAGASTGTGTCCTCTTGTTCTGACAGGAAAAGGGACCAGGGTGGCCAGCACAGACCCAGCAGTGGCAGCAGACAGGAAAACGATGAGAAAGACTTCACCTCAGGTTGATTGTAACTCTTTTATTTCCCCCCTATTTTCCTTCAGCTGGCCTCTTATTTGCTCTTCAGTTGGACCTGAGATGACCTGTCATTTCCAGGCTGCAAAGACAAGAAAATGTACACTGCTTAATMACACTTCTAAATGGACCTTGTCACTTTGCTGAATTGCATGCATTGAAGATGTCTCGCTGTTGTAGCTAATTCCCTGCACAGCACAAACAGCTCCAGCCAGCTGGCCAATGTTCTTAACTACCTAACATTTATCCCATCTAATTCCCAAAGTGAAAGCAACTTTGCAGTTAGTGCAGATCACTACCAGTYCATTTCTAACAGAATAGCTCATCTAAGTGCTAATAGAARCCCTCTTTGATTACCAGTATAGTCATGGAGATTTAGACTCCAGTTGAAGTAATTATTTCCTTGACCACCATAAACAAAATGAAATGGTGTTAAATATTGAAAATGCATGGAAGAATATATTCATTAAAAACTGAATATAACMATTTTCCAATGTTAATTAGAGTAGCATCATTTGCATTACTCTAGTTAAAGGTTTACTGGTATTTTTGGTATAAGTAGACTGCCATTTATCATAACACCTCAATATACATTTGCAGTGGTGAGATAAAACTTGACAGAATGTATTAGCTTGGTTTTAATTTTTTTAATGCTAATTTAATACATATTTAGTGTAAGTAGAAATTTAAACCCAGCTTTATGAGGAATTAAATGTCCCTCCTCTAGAGCTGTGTTGTATTAGAGAATCTTTTTAGCATTAACCAAATGAGTTTCCYGCCCTGAAAAATATTTTCTGAGTTTTCAGGTTTTTTCCTACTCTCTGTATTATGATGAGGTCAAGATTCTGCCAAAGTTATTGTCAGTCACGAATACCAGCAGAAAAATTAGCACAGCTGGGAATGCCAGCATCTCTTYTGATGCTGGCAAAAAACATATCTGATTCTCTGCATCCATAGTCCATGGCTCACTACAGTATTTGGGGCTCAATCCTCAGAACTTCTTGCACTGATGCATCTCTTGATGACTTCCATACCAATCTCCTAGTGTCTCTTCTCTAGATTTGCACACAGATTTTTCCTGTGAACTGAGATATTTTCCTGGCCCATGGGCATTTCCCATCAGCTGTAGTCTAGCTACAGCAGCTGTAGTCCAGTCTCTTCACCAAGGAGCTCTCTTCCTCATCACARTCCTCTGCTCACTCCTGGAGGTCTTCACATACACTTTTTAGGGAAACACCTCTCTCCAAGTGACCTTCCAAAGGAATAAAAGAATTCCTATGGCACTGTCATTCTGCTCCTTTTTCCCTGCTCACACATGCTGTCTAGACATCTCTTACTTTTTAGAACACCAACAAGAGGCTGTAACTACTTCTGAGCATTGTTACGCCAGATCTCTTGGGAGTGTCCCAGGCTTCAGTGTGTTTGTGAGCAGAGGCTATACAGGTTCACCTATGAACTAAAGATCAARTTTTTGTGTAAGCATGATGATGGGCAACTCCATTTCTGCTGCACAAAGGTAGTGGCTGCACAGCTGTTGTCAGCTGCAGGTGGAAAGTAGAAACTGGTCTCCATGGAGTAAAACTACATGTGCCATGTCTTTGCTGAGCTTTGTGCAGAAATATAGGAAGAGGGCTTAAAGAGCAATTGCCCCAGTGTAGAAACACTTCTGAACTGAGGAAGGTGATGTTCAAGGAGAAGCWGCAGAGGGAGGCTGAGGAAGGGCAGGCTGTTCAGAAAAAAATATCTCTTCTTCCTTTCACACATCTTGGCAATCAGTGTCTTCTGAGTTTGCACCTAAAGAACACCTTGTCTGATATTTTTGTCTATATATTTATTAGGACAAGAAAAAATTTTGGAATTATGGCAAAAGCTCTCCTTTCATATGACACCATAGAATGAAAGCATTTTGCTCAGCTCACCCAGTTTCTTTTCTTTGCAGGTAGCARTGGAATAACTCCCACACACAGACTCAAAAGGGATGTCTACGCTCAACTGAAGATCTGAACCAGTTCCTGGATTCCACTTAGGTTTTATTCAGGGCCTTTCCTTGTCCTTGTAGATGAGACAAAAGGTGATTAAGTAGAGTTTCTGAGTGCAGAGAACCCTAAAGGCTAACGAAATTTGACTACTGAGCTGTGTGCATCCCTTTCAGGCAGAAGAAATAGAGTTGAAGGCTGAGTCTGTACCTCTGAACTCTGTGAGTTATTTATCTCACTCCAGAGATACAGCTGTGACACTGCCAATGCAAAGCAGCTTTCTCTTATCCATACTGACTGCCATAGAGACAAGTCTTACCTATTATCCACATCCACACTATGCTTACATACTCCAGCACTAGGTGCTGGGAGATGATTGTGATACATTTTTGATTTCCTAAGCAGTACTGCACATGTGATTGTAGGACATGTCCAACAGATTATTGTGGGACARCTGCTCTTCTATCACTGACTTCGGGCACTTAAGCTATTTTTGCCTGACCATGCTCCCAGACTTGTCAGCCCTGGACACCAGTGTGTTCTTGTGGTGGCAGCTGAGTCAGCAGAACTTTGGGAGCTACCATTTGCTGAGAACRTGAACCAGCATGCAGGGGGGAGCCAGGCAAGGCGGGCTTGGGTGCTGCTYACAATTTGTGATGTTCCCCTTCCTTTCTGCTTGCTGAGGACTGACTCAGCATCTCAGGGAGACCAAGRTCCTCCCAAAACAGCATCCCCACCCACTGCTCAGCAGGCCCCCAGAAGTGCTGTACCTATTGTTCATAAGGCAGTAACAGCTAGACAAGYAGCTCCTCTCTTTGCTGAAAAGTTCCCTCTTTTGTTGCCATGGATATGATGACCTGTTTCTAAAGTCCTTTTTTTCCCTTGCAATATAGGACCTCTACTATGATCTCTACATTTTGATCCATACTAGATATAATTTTTAATTAATTACTGTTCTGCGTGTATCTTGTGATCACCAAACTGTTCTGCAATTTAGTTACATCTGATTCATCTTCTGCCAGTCTTTCCAACCAAATCATCACACTAAAAGCAAGGACAACGAAAAGCTGATTTGGCTGAGTGGGTTTTTCACTTGTTTCCTGTTTCCTTGAGAGATGTTTTGTGCCACAACAGACCCAAAATGTATGAGGTGAAAATAATTTACAACTGTGTTCCCACATGCAARTGATAGAGATTCAGAACTTGATCAGTAATGTTAGAGAAAATTATCCATGCTAACTCTCCAACTTATTTATTCATCAGCTGTGCTTGTTTACACAACGTATGAAAGGAACAAATCCTGGGAATASTAGAAAATACATTCAGGTAAGAAAATGAAACCTGAACTCCAAGTATCTAAAAAGTCATGGTGTGAGGGGATTATCTCTACTTTTTTGATGACCATGATAGGTGTGTATGTACAGACCTCCTTTAGATATTTTCCTTTAGAAAACATCACCTAAGAGCTCCATTCTCCTTCTGTTATTTGTTCTTGAGAGTCACTTTTCTCTACAACAGCTTCTTTTTATGCAAGCAATGTGAAACATCTGTGGGTGGATCTGAAGATTGAGTGCATCTGCATTAGTGTCAGAGTAGCCAAAGACAACAGCAGAGTCACACTCACTTCTTCCCCTGTTGTGCTACAGTGCCTGAAATGCTCTGCTTTGCTCTCATCCAAGGACTTACTCCATTTCAAGCTTTGCCTTTAAGATGCACCACACCACAGTGGCAAACACCTTTACCCATGATGTAAGGAGTAATTTGTTCAGCATTTTTTTGGAAAGAAGGCTAAAGCTGGACTCTCTATTCCTAGCTGCTCGAGCAGGGAGAGAAGATAAACTTGGGTTTACAATACCTTTGTCAGCAACAGAGAAGATGAGGAGAGAGAGACACATTTTATTTTAGAAATAGTTTCTGGGTTTGTACCCCAGATGCTGCCATCCATTCCCCCTGGGCTTTGACACCATGAGGCAGCCACCCAGCAAGGCAGGATATGGCATCCAGGCAGGAGATGGCATCCAGAGGACATGGTGAGGATAATTTGGCTCCACACAAACACCCAGGACATGAGAAGTCTGAGCTGAGCAGTCAGATGACTTAAACTGGTGTTTCTATAACAAAAATCTGAACAACAAACAGAAGTGTGTGGTGGGGGGAGGGGGGGAGTGTTGTTAAAATGCTGCTGTAACTTAAAAGAAAGTAAACGATTACAGTGCTTTGTGCACTGCTATTTGCAGCATCATTAAACCTCCCCTGAAGCCTTGCTATTGGAAACTAGATTTAGCCAGGGCCCATTATGAGCCCAGACAACTGTTCAAAATTGACTGCTTTTTCCATATAATGATGCTTAAAATATTTAGACTGGGGTGCCTCAAATCAGGCATCTCCCTATTTACATTCCTAAATTAGAGTCCATTTGTTATTCATKACTTGCTTACCTGTGACAAATAGATTGGGTTGTTCATACAACCCATCTTGTCCTTTGTCAGAGGAATTTATTGTCATTAAATATTCCTAATTTCCTTGCAGCGCATTGAGCTTTCTGTAACGTAATCCATTCAAGAGGTTTTGACATTTTTACTTGTCTATCTCAGGCAGCAGCTAAATATGAGAAAGGCACTAGCAGGAGTTGGGTTTTAAAAAATCCACCTAAATATTTATCCAAATTTAATCAATTGTTTTTCATGCTTCTATAAAAACTCAATATTGGAATCAGTATGTGGTGTTAGCAGAAGGTCAAGTTATGAGTTTGCTGAAGGATTTGCCTGACTGAATCCAAAGAGGACAGTAAAAAAAATGCAAAGCATTTAAAAGTATTGAAAATATATTGAAAGTATTTGAAATATATTTCAGAGATGAGGTGTCAGGATTTTCCTTGCTAATTTGTTCCCTGTTACAGTCAGACACCACTGAAAATGTACCTATGGCAAAATTTGAGCTGCTTAAGCCACTTTGTTAGAAACAACATATTTGTTGTTCACCAAATAATGACAAAGCTTTTAAGTAGGTGTAAGAGAAGGGAATACAGGTGACCTTGCCCCTGATAAGCAACAGCTGTGTTAATTACCCAATTCAGCCTCACCCCTGATGAATCACAGCTCTAKCCAATAAAGATAAGTGTGATAAAAGGGTTAGCTGGTGAGGGGGGAATTATGAAGGAGGAGGGACAACTTTGAGGAAGAGGTATGAAGAAGGGGAGAGAGAATCACTGCTGTGAGGTCAGTCTGGGTCTGCAGTTAGAGCCTGTTGTTGGAACCTGCAGTCACAGTCTAGCTGGGTAAAAGCCTGCATTCAGAGTCTGCAGACTGATACATGCAGTCATAGTTTAGCAGGAAATAACCAGCAGTTGGAGGCTGCAAGGGAAACCTACAGTAGGAGCTTGCTGCAGCCAGTAAGTGAATAGTTAGAGTCAGGATGGCTGAGCTGTAAAGAGGAATAAACCAGGACCTTTTTCATGCTGGGATAAACAAGAAGTCTGTGTCTCGGCTYGTTTCTACTCTCTAATGAGCGAGCTGCTGCAATAGGTAGGAAAGAACATGTCCTTCTTTGCAAAAAACATGTAATCTTCCATGKTTTCTGGTGCTCTCCACTGCCCTGTGTGTCCCAGAGAACTCAGGTGAGCTATGTTGGTGATCGTTGGGATACTTTCCTTCACACCTAAACAAATGTACAGCTGGGGAATGCATCTTTGGAAAAGAAGCAATGGAGGCTTTGCAGAAAGGGGTAGCTCTACAGTGCTTCTTCTGGGATCTGCAAATGCCCTTATTTGTATTTGAACAGAACAAAATCCTTCCTAAGTTTCAGAATTTCCACCCTGACCTGTGATGTCTAATATTGGGACACAGATATGCTGATCATAAGGCCCTATTGCTAGGGGCCTCCTGGCTCTCTGCCAGGTACATCTCTCCCTCTCTGGGGATGTCTGCATGAGTTCTGTTTTGCAGGACTGGGGAARCCTTCCATCTCCTCCCTGGTGGACAGCCCTGCAGGAATTTCCTYCTCTCCATCAGTTCCTATATTGCAACATCCATACCCAAATCTAGTATTTCTGATATAGTTGATGTAGGCAGCTCAGCTTTCAAACACTTACTGATGGTGTGACTGAGGTGCTTTAGGGCTTACAAGGCTGTGCTCTCAAAAAGTCCCCAGAAYTCCCCTTTCACTTACCAGTGRATTTCAACCACTTCTCAGGTAWCTCTCATYTCARYCACCTGCAGAACCCAGCCATCCCTTGAGGCATCATCTGTGACTTGTGTCAGGTGCTTGTGTGGTACCTGCCATGTCCTGCATGTTCTCTGTTGTGCCCAGCAGTGTCCCCAGKGCTKTTCACTCAGCCAATCCTCYGGCCAGGACTGAGCTGGAACCCCATGGCTCCCTGCAGCACTGCAGGGAAAGGGACAGAGCTGTTCTTCCTTCCAGTTGGGGCAGGGCAGCAGATCTTAAGGCGGGAAGGAAAAAAGATCATATAAACACAGAAAAACACTGTTGCTCTATAAAATGAATGACACGCTCCCTTCACTTGCAAAAGCTGACCAACAGCAGTTTGCACACAGGAGCAACTCCAGGCTGCAGTACAGGACCAAACAAACACACAGGGTCAGTCCTTTCTCTTGTTGGTCAAGTACATGCTATTCTTCACACAGGAGGCTTGTTCTCCTTCTTTGCAGCTACACACCTCTGAAACAGAAAGTATGGGCTTATAAATATTGTGTAATTGAATCTTACTCTGTGTACTGTATGCTGTCAGAGGCACTGCCTTTTCTCCCAGCCACACATCTTTCAGCACTTGCTGCTGTGATTCCACATTAATGCCTCTGTCTGCTGCTGGAATGCACACTCACATCAGCAGCTCCTTCCAGCAATAGCACTATTAAAAATAATGAAATGTCAGGTTGTGCTACTGTGCATCTAGATCCATTATGGAAATGTGCTGCAGGACGATAACWGCCTGAGTCAGTCCTCCATTTGGCTTTCAGAGGGAAAGAGTCAGAGAAAGACCTCTATGGTTTTAGACAGCACCTGTTTTAGACAGTTCCTGTCCATGGCTCACCTTTGCCTGAGCAGTGCTTCTCTAAAAGATGTACAGGGCAAGACTTTTGTGAAAGAGGTGCCAAACAAATCTTGCTTTTCTTACAGTCCTTCTGTTGGCCGACAGGCACCCTGCTATTTTTATCCACCAGAAGTGTGTGAATTAAAATGAAATGAGAAGAGGTTGTAGGCTCTAGAAGGAGCAGATTGCAATAAGATTTCAAGAGATTGGGATAAACAGAACTAATAATGTAGGAAATTAAAATGTAATGGACATTGTACAGTCAGTTTTAAATACTGTTCACTCTACTGCCAGACAGATCAATAATATTCTGTCATTACYGATTTCCACTGCAGCTAGATCAAGTCTTGGGGAAGGAGCAACTAAATTATGTAGAAAATGCAAGGAGCATGAAGAGTCAGGTAACTAGAATTTCCATGCAACATATGTGCTTGAATTCTCTTGAAAACAGGCTAGCCTGATTGCACAGGTAAGTTAATTTCTCTCAGTGGGAATTCTCCACCTGCTTCCTCTAAATAATCACAGGCTAAATGAGATGAGCCTAAAGGAATGCAGACTAGTTGAACAAAACACTGCTTGGTAGTGACAGGTGTRAAATATCTCCAGAATTACTTGTTCTACCCATCCCATGTGATTTGAGCCTGTGCTGGTGTTACACAGAAAACAAACCTGGCTCTCTCTCTGTGATCCCACAGCATCCCTTGTGACAAGGATGTCTGGGCTGTGTCACTTACCTGTGKGTTGTATTGAATACTCACAAGTGCACACACACAAACGCAGAGCTGGACAATAGRACCTAGCAATGACATATAAAAGATATAAATGGCATAGACACTGGCACATAAAGTTGTTTCTGAGCAATCTGGGATTCCAGAGGGAGCYRTSTTCAGATGCTTTTGTAGGTAGTTCCAGGACCAYGGAATTCACCTTAGTGAATAGGGCTGACCCAYTGCCCATTCACCATTTCTGTGTGCRTGGAAGCGAAACATCAGAGCTGYRYTGCCCTGCATACACATCCTCTGTATTCCCCTGCCAYAGCCATGAGTAAAACAGACTGATCACATGAGGCCATGAGAARGAAGCAAAGCTGTCAACTTGTCAGGGAATTTGACTGAGCAACAACCTTCAGCAGCTGGGATGCACCTGGTAGCCCATGCAGATAATCAGGCAGCCATCAGCAACACAGTGCAAAGCAAATGTTCTATGTGTGTTTGAGAAACACATGATCCATAAAAAACCCCATTCCTAACAGTGACATATCTAACCTGGACTCTGTCATGTCAGGAAGTTTATAGAGAACAGTCAACTCAACTAAGTGGGGCAGTGCTATCATAAAGAACAGCARAATTGCAGCAAGTAAATAACTTCTTGCATTATCTGATGGTGGTGGGAATACTTATCTGACCAACCCCAGCTGGAAGCATGGGAAGGATTTAATTGCTTGATTCTTGCAGTCACTGTTCTAAAACATTAGAACATACATGTTCTCAAGAACTGTGTATCTCYTTGATGCATAAATCTTTCTGTGATGTTAGATCCCAATATATCTTCAATTCTGGTGATAAAACTCTGAAATTTAGTGGCCTTCTAGCTGGGCATTGCCACCTTTGCTGTGTTTTAAGTAATGTGAAATATTTCATAACCATTTGCTACAGAAAAGGCAGGAACAGAACATAGGATGTCTGAATGGAAATGGTCTCTGCACCCATTATTCCAAGTGTGTGATTCACAACCCCTCCAACTAAGCAAGTTTTCTTATCCGTTTTAGCAGGCTTTGGATGCAACTAAAACTCTTGCCATAAAAGTACCTGGAAAGACTTTAAATTAATCCAACACACGCAACTATATCAAGTGTCAGACTGAAACAGAATTATAGCCATTGAGTGTCACCTTCATTTCATCATATCACACATAGTGAGATACATCCCTATTAACAGATCATATTATCCCTTCCTCTATATACAACCCCTCAATATCACCAGGTAATCCTATGATATAGGTAATGGCAGTGTTTTTAAACAGCATCCCAAATCAATGGTTCATCCCCATTACAGTCAAGCTAAGAACCACACAACATTCCCAGCTAACAGCTATCTAAACTAAAGTTATAGCAGCAACACAAAAACACAKTCATAAAATTCACAGTCATCACAGGCACACCCCCAGGAAGTGGGATAGATACCATTAAAGAACTGCTGTGGGATATGATAGCAAAAATAAGTCAAAGTTTGGGGAAGCTCTTTGGGAAAAGASTAACACAATGACTTTATTCACAAGGATTTTATCAACAATAGCTATTGCCTACAGACAACTTTAAACATGAGCTCTTTTCAGTGCTGAGTGTGAAACTGATTTTGCTTTTCACTACTTAAACCACACTTTTTCTTTTCTGTGTAATTGCTATGTGTTCTTATTTTGAATCRTAACAGAACACTATTATTTGCTTGATGTCTCTACAAATGTTTTTTATTAAGCTGAGWAGATATAGACTTCCAAGGTTTTAGGATACTGTTTCAGTTATATCTTATCTAGAWATATGAAAATTATTTATGTGCATTTCCTTTGTGGTTTGCCAGAACAGCACTAAATTACAGAAAAATAAAAGCAGGGGAAATAATCCAGCCACTGTACAATAAGTGACTAAATTGCATACTTTAATGCATTCCTGTTTTAGCAGAGAAATTCTGAGTGTGTTCAGACATACTGACTGCTGTACTGGACTCTCCCCATACATACAAAATCGCAAAATAACTTTGATAAGAAATTTGAATGAATTATTAACAAACTTGGGGTTTAAATATTGACTAGATAGTCATAAGCAAAGGGTTTGTAGAAGACATCCTGTTCTGTTCACTTTATTGTGAGTAAAAAAAATCCCATAATTAATTTTAGGTGTTGTTGCACTGCTACACGAAARAGTGGCACGACACAGCAATCAYGAGGGGAAAGAAAAGAAAGAGATCTTTATTCAAAATCAGGGTTATTATATACAGGAAAAGGGAAAGGTTCTAATTGGGTGAGAAAATTCTTACCTCTACACACACACTGGCTAATACACATGCTTGTCAAGGAAATCCATCCCACTAARAATGTAAACATCCAAGCTAGTTAGAAAACAACACCTGTTATTTACAYGAAAAACCATGGGAAAACTGGCTCCAAGCTACAACTTATCAGAAGGCTTAAAAATTCAGGGTRACAAGGTGTCATCTAAATAAGAAGTTTTGTGTTTCATCACAGTTTAATCAATACTGGGATCTTGCATCCAATCCAAACAGGAGTCCACAACAACTCCTGCACCAATAGTGAATATACCACTGAAAATCAAAACTAGARGTACATTTTACAGAGTTCTGAAGCCCTTTAAGTATGTTTACATTTTTTTAGCATCTACTTCCAAATACTTATGCCAAGAAAACATATAATGATTCACCAGCTTCCCATCTCTTCTAGGAAACTCTCTAAACAGGCAGCAGAAGTGAACACAACTTCTTCAGTCAACATGCAGCATTCCCCACACAGCACCTCTGGGTGGTTTGAGCCCTCTGCCCTGTGAAAGAAGATGGGTTCTCAAGTAGTGCACAGTGCCTGGCAAAAAGGCACTGCAGCACTATTTCCCCAGGGAAGCTGGGCTGAGGCAGAGTGTGACAGACACCTTGCAGAAACCACATCTCAGAAGGTGAGATTCAGGGGAGTTGAATCTTTTATAGTGCACAATACCAACCAGACTGACTTAAATCAAGTCTAAAGCCTGTGACAAATATCAGCCTTGGTGGAGCATTGATTGGGATAAATAATATTAAGATGTCGCTTAAGCACTAACCAAAGCAGATTCCCTACAAGCTGTGAGCAGTAAGTGAACTGCCTGTGCAAGAACAAGCTACTGAGGTTGGGGAGGTGCTACAAGACAGCATCTTGCTAAATATGCCTGCCAAATAACCAAGGGAGAATGATGGGGGTAGGGGGAACCTTTGCTGAACACTTAACAGTGCCACTGAGAGAGGTGGAAAGAACACACCCCAAGTAAGGCACATGCATAAGACAATTCATGATTTTGAGCACTGTATGAATAAACAGGTCACAAACAGGCTTTGCCCCAGCACAGCAGAGCCAGAAGATGCTGCGCCCGTAGTATACCACAGACATTAACACTTTGTCTGCTGGAAGAGCGTGGGTTGGTGCTCTGTCCTCTGTGCTGYGCTCCCAGACTGGCCTTTGCTGCTGAGCTGACACTGCAGTTGCTCTGCYTGGAGCGAGACATCACTGACAGCACCGAGCACATCAGAGCTCCAGGGTGTCTGAGGCTGCAGTACTGTAGGCAGCTCATCTAGTCTGTTAGTCTGCTGTTGTTCTCTGGTCCTTTCTAAACAAGGAAGGAGCAGAGAACAGCAAACTAATGACCAGTTGACTCCTTCTTGCTGAGGAGTGTGATTCTGCCAAGTTCTGTATTTCAGTAGATTTATTAGGACAGCATTTTTTAAAAGGTCAGCTCTGCTTTTCCCTGCAGAAATAGCATTTGTTTATACCTCAGGGTCCTACTAAGGGACCACCCATGAAAAACGTAAGCCTGACAATATTTCTGAGAAGCTCAAACRTAAAATCACTCATTATTTATACTAGTATTTTTTGTATCATCTGTCAACTCTTAACTGCAGAAGTTAATCCAAATAAAATGAGGATGCTGTTTTGTTAATTTGCTTATGAGAAGTAATTGCAGTGTAGTGGATTACTGGTTACTGACAGCACAACAGATCATCTTTTCAGAGGGAATTATCTTCTTAGGAAGGTAACAGTGTCATACAGAGCTCAGAAAGAAGCAGCTTTGAGAAAAGGACTAAAAAGGACTACGGTGAGTCTGGTGAGTCTCTCTTAGAGCATCTCATTGTAGCCAGCACAAGATGCTTCAGAGAGAGTGGCAAGAGCCCTTAAAATGGGTTTTGAATCACTCTAGTGCTGAACAAGAACCCATTTTAGTGCAGGCAAGAGTGGTTCTGTACAGACACCTGTTTCTGAGCAGCCAGCCACCACGTAAAGATGGACAAGTGGGTGGGAGCAGCCACCTGCCAGTACNAAGATGCTTCAGAGAGAGAGGCAAGAGCCCTTAAAATGGGGTTTGAATCACTCTAGTGCTGAACAAGAACCCATTTTAGCGCAGGCAAGAGTGGTTCTGTACAGACACCTGTTTCTGAGCAGCCAGCCACCACGTAAAGATGGACAAGTGGGTGGGAGCAGCCACCTGCCAGTACAWAATGGCACCTCTGGAACCTGCTTGAATGACATTTCTCTATTCCCTCCTAGATTAGCATCATCCTGCTGCCCTGGGATTAATCTGACTGATTAGCACTGCTTTTATTTGCTAGAAAACTGCAAAAAAGCTCAGATTTGCCCCTAGCTAGGATTTTTATGCAGAAAAGTCTCAAGAGGTTCTCAATCTCCACTAGGTCATGGCTACCATAATTACTCAGAAGAAGTGAGATTCATTTCACTTCACTGTACATATCTAAACGTTAATCATCTTTAAGCAAGTCACCCTGGGCTCCCTTCTGACTTGGTGGAGAGAAATGGGCCCCTCCAAAAGGCAGCTCATTTCATCTTCCTGTAGAGGATGCCTAAGATGGATGAGATGAGTTGCCTTCTGGAGGTGTCTATTTCTCTCCATTAGCTATACAGAGAGCCTGAGGTGGTGTGCTTGCACTCTGATGATTAATTCACAATGTCAGAAGCTAAAGGCAGATGAATCCCACGTGCAGTGCATCAGGATTTGAGCAGCCAGCCCTGCAGACAGAAGGGGTGGGTTACAGAGCACACATCTGGTAGCCACTCTGGTGGCTCCTTCTAGCACTGCAGAGACATACCTGGTGACATGTCCAATGACCACCTGGAAAGAAATAGCAACCTAAATACAAAGAATGGATCAAGATACATTAAAGAAAGACAAAAAGAAATGTGTGCAGATACCAACCAGCCCACAATTCCCTGCTGGKTGTTTTCTGCCCAAAACATCATGGCTCAGCATGACCAGTTACATCTGAATGATCCAAACTGAAGGCAGACTGTGGTTAGCCCACAAGATGGTGTCACACTACTTTTCTTGGTGCATCTGCAGTTCTGCCATGATGGAAATTTGGTAGACTGAACAGATGCATGCACSCATACCTGAATGCATATTAATTCTTGTCTGAAAGGCGTGTTCCTTTCCATAGCAGGACATTTGCAAAGAAGCAACTCAGCAGGCTCTACATCATCTACCTACAAATATGCCCAGGAAATCACTGATCAGGTTGGAGGACTATTGCTGGGATGCAGTAAAAGATGATCCAGTTATGGCGATTCCTCCCCAYCATGCAAACTGAGTACTTGTCCCCAGTACCACTTTGTGGAAATTGAAGAGTCCTCTTATCACCACTCAGAGCTGGGCAGATAAGACACAAAACTCTCTCGAGTACCAGCCTGGTGCCATAATT
The DNA here is from genome assembly GCA_902810485.1 of Alauda arvensis. Classification (NCBI taxonomy): domain Eukaryota; kingdom Metazoa; phylum Chordata; class Aves; order Passeriformes; family Alaudidae; genus Alauda; species Alauda arvensis. The sequence goes on along the minus strand of CADDXX010000251.1, from coordinate 111,097 downwards.
ACTGACTAATGCTGCCTCTGTAGCCTATCACAAGAACAGTTTTTGGCAGTCATTTCAGCTCCTTTCACAGTCACATGAAATTAACTTAATTAGTTTTTTAAAATCTAAAGAATAATGGGATTTAATTGACTTAATGTGAAACTTTCTGGGCTGTCACTCCACCCAGCTTCCGATCAACTTGAAATCATTCAGCTGTGAGTGAGTGATGTTTGTGCCTTTCATTGAGAACACTTTGTCTCAGTTAAAATCCTTCCTTCCATCCTTAATTTTTGCATAATATTGCTTTTATTTTTCAGTCTGTGCTTTCATTGTCTGGCACCCTGGATGAGGGCTTTCCATGTGGGATTTATACAGCCACCTCCTGCTCCTGGAAGTTTGTTTTCCCTGTAGCTGCAGTATGTTACGGGAAGATGGGTGAGATGCAGAATCRCTGCCTGGGACACATGTCAGAATGGAGTCAGACAGCAAGATGTTTATACAACCATGCACATATCTAAATAAATACTGATCGTGATGATGGCCCTGCTGAAGATTATGGCCCTGTCATGGCTGATGCATGAACACATACCAGCCTTACCATCCTGCTCTAATGACCATAACAGAAGTAAGAGATGTCAGAAACTCTTTGGAAAGTCCGAGACAAATTTTATTCAGCACTGATGACCATAAAAAATGCTTGGGAATCTCATTCCTTTGTATTGAGAAATGTATTAGTACATCACTAATGAGATCCAGAGATTGCYCTTTATGTATGCCATCTTTCACTCTCAGATCATGGAGCTCTCCAGCAGTCTTGAACTTCACCAGAAAGCACCAGGACAGATCTCTTTAATTTTTCTGTTTGTTTAGTAAAGTGGGAGAGACAGGAACAGAGAGTGAGCAGATTTTTAAATCAACACTCCACATTAAAATATGGAGTGTTGATTTAAAAATTTTTAGAAAACTTAGAAAAAAATTTAGAAACTTAAAATATAAGTTTCTAAAGCTGTACATAACAATACAATTTCTGATTAGTGACAACCTCATTAAAACAAAGCAGAGGTTCTTTTACTTCCATTCTTCACTTTTTGTTTTCCTTGCATCCCATGCATCCTTCCTTTCTTAGAAAAGCAGAAGCCTTTTTAGGCTCTCCTGTGGGATTTTTATCCAAATTATTTGGTGCCTGGGGAAGCTTCCGCCCTACCTATTTTGGTAGAAATGCAGCACCAAAGTACCATTTGACAAAGTTAACATTACTAGTAGAAATAATGTCATTCTCAGAGGGAACAACTACTTGACTTTTAGTCATTGATGGCCTCTAAACTCTCTCCATGGTACTTCCATAGGGTATCTATCATCACTCTGTACAGTGTATACATTGCAAAACTGAGCGACTTCACTCCCGTGTGTTCAGACAGCGTGGACACAACGCTACAATCCCAAAACACGCTCGCAAGCCCACATGGTTCTCACTCCAGCCCCGCCTGCTCTAGGAGCGCATCTCCGGCATCGGTCAGCACCGGGTGATKAGGTACGGACTGCGAAGAGCGGACAAGCCCCGAGCAGGCTCTCCCGGTTTCCAGACAGTCCCCGCATCAGGTACCAGCCCTCGGAAGCGCGCTGCCCGCCGACAGACACACCTCTCTCGGTGCGGCTGCCCGCACCAGGGCGGGCTGAGCCCCAGCCGGGAGYGGGCTGATCCAGCTCCGCAGAGTGGGCTCCAGGCAGGGCGGCAGCCGCAGCCGCCCCGCGCCCCGACAGGGCAAGGACAGCGCCTCCGGCTCGGGCCCAGGAGCGGCCACGGCCGTGCCTGAGCAGCGGCAGCAGCCGCGCCGGGGAGGAGCGGCGGCAGCGGCTTGGCCAGAGCGGCAGCAGCAGGGGCAGGGTCCGGCCGCTCCGCACGCCGCGGTGCCCGGAGCCGGCGGTGCCCGGCGGGCGGGAGGGCGGAGGTGCTCCCCGGCGGGCGCGGCGGGGCCGGGGCGGAGCCGTGTTGCCCCCGCCGCGGAGCGGACCGGATCCGCTGCATCCTCATCTTCATCCTCAGCCTCATCCTCCCCCTCCCCTCGGCGCGACCCCGCCGGCTCCCCCCGCCCAGGGGGCGGGAAGGCAGCGGGCGCTGCCCGCGGTCGCGGCGCGCCCCGAAGCGGCTCCGCACGGCGTTTCCCCCACCCCGCCAGCTGCCGCCGATAAATCCCAGTGCCGGGGGGCAGCGCGGCACTCGGCGGCTGCCGCGCTGCGGGGAGGCGGCGGAGCTCGGTGCCCTCCCCGCGGCGGAGACCCCCGGCAGGGGCAGCAGCAGGCGCAGCCACCGGAGCTCAGGTGAGCGCCCGGGGCTGGGGGCGGGAGGACGAACGGGTCCGTGCCGGGGTCGCAGGGAGCTGCGGGAGTGTGCGGCTGCCGCGCTGCGGGGAGGCGGCGGAGCTC